>JABCKG010000006.1:0-104445 GCA_018851835.1 Hypsizygus ulmarius | reverse complement strand
TTACTATTGTGATATCTACCTCCGCTACATACAGTATGTAATCGTTGTCTGAACGCAGTGATATGTTGAACCCAGTTGCGCTGAGTTTGAAAGAAGAAAATGTGAACAACTTACAACTGCACATGCAAGCGGCGTCTAACACAGAAGAAACCGGCATGAACTCTTCGTAAACCCTTGACCGAGTTTAAACCCAACCGCGAAATGGATAAAAACATCATCGACCTCACCATCTCTCCTACTGCCCAATACATCGTTCTAGACGACGGTGACGAACAGCCCGTACAAACGGAAACTCAAAAGGAGACTCAGGCTGGCCAAGACCGAGAAAAGAGGAGGTCTCGAAGGAAGAAACGAAAGAGGACCTTGATCGAGGGAGACAGCCAGTCCAGCGCAACTCAAACCAGAGAGCAGTCTGTCGAGGAAGGGGAGCTTGACTCAGGGAAACGGGGGACCCGTTCTTCCAACAGGATTCGCAACGCCTCAGGTTCAGCACCACAACCCGATAGAAACGACCGATGTGAAGACCGCAACTCACAACGAGAAACTCGGCGGCGCCGTTCACGCTCCCCTCCTCGACAGAAAACGCCCCCGATCAAAGATGTTTCGGACATCTTCTTCGTCGATATTCAACCTGCGCCGCTACCTCCCACCGCCATCTTCCAACCGACTTCCGCTACGTCTCCGGATACGCCGGTGCACACACTTTTGCTACCAGCCCATGTCTCCGTATTCGGCGCTGAGCCGGTTGAAATTCTGCCGCCATCGAATGCAGACTCTGATGAAGAAGACTATATCGAATACCTGGACTTCGACGACCGTAAAGTGCGTCACTATCCGCTTGTTCATCAACCAAAATCTCAAGTATCGTACGGATGTAGGACGTTCATCGTTACTTCGAAGACCTAGTGGAGGAATCTACAAAAAAGTCCAGTCGAACTGTGTGCAAAAAGTGTGGAGCGGAGGGAGAGCACAAGACAGCTGCTTGTCCAGTTTTAATAGTTTGTCCAGTCCTTGCTGTTTCCTGGCGTATCGTCCCCAACCTTGGTACAGTGCCTAACTTGCGGCGCACGCAATGAACACGGCACACGATCGTGTCCAATCAGCAAGACGTGCTTCACATGTGGCATGAAAGGCCACATCAATGCTGTGCGTCTGTTTATTTCTCTTAGCTTCTGTCCTTATAACAATCTCGATAGACATGTCCCAATCGGAGGGCTGCCAGGAGAGGTGATGTGAATAGGTATGATGACTGCGATCGATGTGGTTCGGAACTACATAAAACCAACGTATGTCTGAAGTTCATTGGCGCTCGAAGGCGGACAATTGACCATTGGACAGGAATGTCCGACACTGTGGCGCTTATACGAGTATCTGACAGAAGAAGCACGGGACCAGACCATTCGTAATCGTAAAGACAAGCAGAACTTGAAGATTGGGCAAGGAGGGGAAGGCTACATTGCGGATGACCACTGGTGTTATAATTGCGGGGCCTGCGGACATTGGGGAGATGTGAGCTAATTGGACCCTTCCCCTGAATCCGTGCTGATCCCGAATATGCAGGACTGTCAGGATATACCACATCAAGCGGACCTGCCCAACGAATCATCAGCTTTCAGCATATTCAATACACTTTCCGGTCCATTTTACGACGCGACAGCTGAACCCAAACCGTCGACTTCGCGACGTCGTGGGCCTCGAGATTGGGAGCAGGGCAATGGCCTACCACAAGACTGGGGTTATAACGCACCAGAGAACGTGGGCAAACAAGGACGGAGAAAAAACATTGCAAAGATGGAGCAGAGGGTACAGGAGCAAGCGGCCGAAGATGACCCCGATGACTGGTTCGGCAATTCAAGGAATGCTCGAAATCGCGGGGCACCACCGAGTAATGGCAATCGTATCCCAACTGCCCCCAAGAAAATGAGCTTCGGTAAATCACTGCAGGACAGTGGCAGGCAGTTCCAACCTCCGTCTTCGGCACCTAGCCTCCTGGATCGATTAGGAGATTCGTACCGCGACGACTCGCGTTCAAGGTATCACGATCGCTCGTCTGACTCTCGATCGCGCCGTCCATCGTATCGTGACCATTATAGCCCCCCTTCTAGTAGACGGGCTGATGGATATAGACCAGAACGCGATCGCGACAGGTACCGACGACGAGACGACACTGGACCTCGTTATAAGGGCGGGTACTCACGATGAAGATATGCATATTGGATGTTCCCGAGATCTTGCGTGTTTGAATTCATTATTAGCGTTGCTTTTGTGTGCATATCTACCCTGTACCTCCTCGTTCGTACTGTAGTAGAAGGCTGATTTGTTAAGGGTGTTATCATGGTGCTATGTTGTGTAATACTGTAATGACCTGGAACAAACAAGCTGATCACCCAATTCTCCCGACAGTTCGTTCCTTCTGCCACCACATGCAATGAACGCAAGTAAGGTCACGTCTAGCACATCCAACGTGTCAAAGTATATTGGACGAACAGCGTCACGTTCGACGGGAAACGCTGCTGCGACCATGACGACTTCTGACAAGATCAGCCCAGTGACCCGAACAGCAGTGTCGCTCGAATATGCGTCCTTACGGCACACCCTACATTGCCCCCTCGGAATGTACGTAGTCCCTTCGGTCGAAAATCTGCTGGTTTGGGATGCTGTATTCTTTATCCATCAAGGTATGGATTACTACTCCTCCTTCGCTCATTTCTCGAAATTCTGAACTTCTCGATCTAAGGATACTACGCAGACGCTATCTTGAAATTCCGCCTCACCTTTCCTTCCAATTACCCGGAACGACCACCTGTGGTGCAATTCGTGACAGACGTATTCCACCCTTTGATCTCAAGCCAGAATGGTACTTTCAACCTGGCTCCGCGGTTTCGACCATGGAGGTATGCAGGCTCGCGGCATTCCCTCTCGAGCTTGGTCTTATGTCACGATTAGACCCAAGGAGCATCATGTGTTTGACGTTCTGCACTATATCAAGGCCGCATTCAAGAAACACGCGCTCGATGGAATCAAAGAGTCTGATTGTCTGAACAAGGAGGCATTTCGGTCAGTTCAAACTTCAGTCTTACTCTGATTCCCTTCAAATCTCTGACACGAGTTCAGATTGTAAGCCCGCCTTACACCTCCATAGTTACTTCTGCATTTGACGTCTGCCTTTGCATCAGATACCACAACTCCACCTCGTCCTTTGCCGCCCTTGCAACACAGTCATCTCTACTTTCTCAATCAGCATCTGCGTTGTTCGACAGAGACCATCCTTCTATGACAGACAAAGTCACAGACGGAATTAATTTTCGAGAAATGTCGGCAGCGGATTTGCAAGAAGGCAGGTCAAGATTAGGTCTCAAAGAATGGAGCGAAGAAAGTGATTAAGCCAGTCAATTCACTAGGTGCGTGCGTCATTGTCATGGTGTCTAAAGCTTCTACTTGATTCAGAAAATACTGATGTATCGCATTGTGTTGTAACATAGTCTGGGTTTAGACTGAGATGCTCATCATTCGACGACGTCGCACTTCGTTCAAGACGACAGCTTGGGCTCCTTGTACGTTCTGAGTAAGAGAGAGCTGCATACAACGGAGACCGACCTGGGGGGACATGAGAATATGTGATGATTCCACTGAACGAAAGTACTTACGATAACGCCATTGCCAACGACGCCCAGACTGGGCTGAGGCGAACGTGGCCTGCTGGATAGATGACACCCGCTGCAACTGGGAGCGCGATCATGTTATATATGGCTGCCCAGACCTGTGCAGGAAACGGCATTAGTTCGCATGTATGCTGGCACCACCTGACAAAACACTGACGAAATTGAACTTGACTCGGTTGATAATTCGTCCAGAAAGATCGCGAAGTGTGATTAAACTTCTAAGATCGGACGAAAGAAGAACGAAGCTTGAGCTGGAAAGTGCGATGTCACCTGTGAAAATAGGAGAGTCAGCAATTGATACCCCCACAAAATAAGCACGATACGCACTTCCCGATCCAATAGCAATGCCAACATCGGCGACAGCCAATGCCTAAGAAATTGTGTTGAGAGAGATTACACAAATCATCATTCCTAGAGCACCTACTGGAGCATCGTTAATGCCATCCCCGACCATTGCGACTATCGTGCGAGTCTCCACATTTGAGGATCGGCCCCACTTCTGTGAACCTGCAGACCGTTTGGGTCCTTCCCTCTGCAAACGTTGAATCTCGCGAGACTGGAAAAAGAAAGGGGTCAGGAGGTATGACGGAGTAGAACATGATGATAAATAACACACCTTCTCATGGGGAAGGACTCCCGCAATGACATGGTTGGGGGGTATTCCGACAACGGCCGCAACAGCAGAGGCTGTCGTAAAATTATCACCCGATATCATCCAGGTGCTGATTCCTTGCTTGTGTAATTCAGTAATCACTTTCGATGCTCCTGAACGCAAGGGGTCCGCTATGGAAAAACAGGCAACGACAGAGAAGGATCCACTTTGGTCGTCTTGTATCGCAAGAAGAACCACGCTCTTGCCCTGTGACTTCCAGGCTTCCAGGTGTTGGGATACGTCGATCGCAACAGCTGTACCGTGTTCATGCATCCAGGCCTCGTTGCCGATGATAGCCGTACAATGGAGACTGGGAAAAACGGCCTTCACACCTCTCCCAGGAATTTCTTCAAAAGACGAGCCACCTTGGTGGTCGACATCCTTGCAGAAGTAGCGAACCGCCATGGCCAAAGGATGTGAGGATACGGATTCTAACTCTGCAGCAATCCCGAGAACTACCTCCTTGGGCCAAAGACTTGAAGACAAGATATGGTGGTCTGCTACGCGAGGCTCCCCGCCCTCCGTCAGCGTCCCGGTCTTATCAAAAACCACCAGATCAAGCTGCGCCATCTCTTGAAACGATTCGCCGCCTCCTCGAGCAAGAATGCCGCATTTCGCAGCGAGCCCGGAACCGACATATAAGGCTGTGGGCGCTGCCAAGCCAATCCCACAGGGGCATGCCACAACAAATACAGCGATGGCAAATTGAAGAGACCAGACAGCTAGATGCAAAGTTTTAGGTCAGTGAGACATGACCCTAGGAGTAAATAAAACAGTGAACATACGCCAACCCCCAATCTCAATGTCCAGGTAATCAGCCGGAAGTGAACCAGTCAACCCCAAGATTAACCATATAATCCATGTCAAAACCGCCAACAACGTTATGACTGGGACGAAGTAGCCAGTGATATGATCCGCAACACGTTCGATCGGAGCGCGGCGGCTTTGCCCTTCTCTGACCACGGTGACAATCTTTTCGAGCCTAAAGGGAAATAAAGGGTAAGCAAGAGCTTGGAAAATGTGCATTGCTGCATACATTGTCCCTCCTTCAATGGCAGCCACTCTGACATGCAACACCTGCCCTTTGTTGATCGTCCCAACGAAAACTTTGTCGCCTGCCTCCTTCTTGACAAGCCTTGCTTCGCCGGTGAGTGAGCTCTCATCGAAAATACCCTGTTGCCCGGACATGACGATCCCATCTGCGGGAGGAGTGGCGCCACTCTGAACCCGGACAATATCACCCACTTCAAGATAGTCAACGGGTATTCTCTCGACCGTTGAATTGAAAGGAAGTGAAAGAATGTCCTGATCTGAAACCACGTCCCCTTTCTCAAGATCCTTGTTGGTAAGTCTCGCGATCAACGGGGATTCTGTCCTAGTTGTGGGCACCAGAAGAAGTGCAAAGGAAGGCCGGAGTGACGTTAATGCTGAGACTGCGTCAGCAGTACGAGCTTTGCTGTAGGCCTCGAGAAAACGACCTTGTTGACCATGACGGCAGTCAATAAAATTCTCGAATGGGAGATGAAAACGGCTCACCTGACAGGAGAAACATTGTAAGGAATACCACAGAATCAAAATACGTCGTAGAATTACCCATCTCATGCGGAGGACTTCTTGCTGCGAGACACAAAAGAGCTATGGATGCAAAATAGGCGACGGAAACACCAAGAGAAACAAGTAGATTCATGCTGCCGAACCGAATGAAGCGTTTAAGATAGGGAGTAGAGCTCCCAGGCTGCCATAAGGCTCTGAGTTCTTTGAAGCTCCTTGTGTGAAAGAGACTGGCGCTGTAAAACATAACGGGCGTCGCGATAAACAGAAGAGCCCATTCCCCTCGCGAAACATTGCCAACCCACATGGGATGCATGATATATGATTTGGTAGGGTTTCCGTCCTTGACCAATGTCATGTACACAATTCCAATAATTAAGGCGGGTATGGCGGCAATGATCGAGAATAATAACCGAAAGAGAATCCTCCGCCGTTCATGTAGCTGCATAGCATAAGAAACTTGCTCGAGGGTAGGGGGATGATGAATGGTGACTCGGAAGGGTGGCGAACCAGATGAAACAATAGATGCAATTATCGTCCGGATTGACATTGTCGGAGGATTTGGCTGATAAGAGAGGGTCAAAATTTGGTCTGTGAAGCTGGTCAGAGGCTTCATGACCGTGATGCTATCCCCAAACGATGCAATGGCGGACATGACCTTCCCAGTGCAGTTTCTGCAGGGTAATTTAGATGGTATGCTGATAAAGAAAACAGCGAGACTCACGAGCAAAACATGCCATCGACGCGTAATGACACAACGCGGGTCGTTTCTTCTATGTGTTCCTTGCTCCAAATAGGCTTTATACTCATGACTTGGGCGTCATATCCAGAATCGATAATAGCTTCACAAACGACATCTGCCAAATCACGCGATTCTACGATAACGTGGGCGGAGCCAGCGAGCAGGTTAACAACGACATCTGACACACCCTGAATTCGAGACGTTGCCTCCGTAATTGCATGTGTACAAGAAGAGCACGTCATGCCACCAATGGAGAGAGTAACAGTACTCGGGCCTGAGTCATCTTCCAAAGAGCTGGTCAACAGCCTGGGAGTTGAGGTGTAGGTGGTTGGCTTCTCCTCTTCCCTGCATCGAATACAGTGCTCAAGATGCTTCCTCTGCCGTACGATTGAAGAATCGGCTGCTTTGAACAAAGCAGAGACAGTGGGCCGGAGCACATCGAAGCCCACATCACGGAGAGCATTTAGGATTGAAATTGGGGAAAGAGTCCTCCGATGAATCACTGTCACAAGTTGCTGGACAACCGATATGGCGACAGAGAGCGGAGGGGGGGACAGAGTTGCCAGGCAGTGATCAATTGTCTTCGCACAACTTTGGTCACAAATTAGGGTGTGAGGCGGGGAGTGAAAGGAGAGAGCTACGCACCTGTCGCAGTGGATGTTGGA
This sequence comes from Hypsizygus ulmarius, assembly GCA_018851835.1. NCBI lineage: Eukaryota > Fungi > Basidiomycota > Agaricomycetes > Agaricales > Lyophyllaceae > Hypsizygus > Hypsizygus ulmarius. The sequence goes on along the minus strand of JABCKG010000006.1, from coordinate 97,173 downwards.
GATATGGATAACTGTTGTACATTCTTCAACAAGCGGTGAGGGTGCCATATTGAAGCGTCTGAACGCACTGAACACCAGCGAGGCATATTTATACGCAAATTAAGACAAGATCGGCAACAGCAGACGTCAACCAGGGTTATATTACTAACGAGTGTAAGCAGTGGCGAATGAGGGGAGCAGGGCCGAACATGTCGTTATCCACAAAATGCCTCACGTCTAGGACCATTGCCAAGTGAAGTTTGTCCAAGAAATGCCTCATCACGTGCCATCAACAGTATCTCCGACGGATCGGAGTTCACCTTTTTGGCAATATCCCTTTCTATCGACGACGATGTTTCCGCGGGATCGCCAACCGCGTGGATCTGCTTTCAGTTCGCCCGAAAAGCCTGGTCAGCGCTCGAGCTCCATCCTGACAAGGTCTTCATCCCCGTCGTCGACAGGCTCATACTCTGATCTTGCTTCAACTCTTGACCTGAGCACCCAGTACGGATATAACAGTCTCCCTTCATCTTCAAGATCACTGAAGGCCGTCCTCGTTAATAGCAAGAATGGAGCAACTCCTCAAAATAAAGTTGTCCTAGGTATTTGTGCAATGGATGTTAAGGCGAGGAGCAAAGCCATGAGGGAGATCCTGACGCGTTTGGTTGAGCGAGCTCGTGGAGCCATCGAAGTCAAGGTCTTTGGTGATAAAGTGATTCTGGACGAAGGTAAGAACCAAAGTTTCATCTTTACCTCTACCCAATGTGCTTATTTGGACCCCTAGATGTCGAAAACTGGCCACGATGTGACGTCCTGATCTCCTTTTTTTCCACCGACTTCCCTTTGGACAAGGCAATTTCCTACACGAAGTTGCGAAAGCCATTTTGCATCAATGATTTGCCTCAGCAGGCTCTACTCTGGGATCGCCGTTTAGTAGGTGCTGTCCTGGATCATCTCAAAGTTCCAACTCCAACCCGATTAGAAGTTTCAAGAGATGGTGGCCCTAAAGTCGATAGTGACCTTGTAGATCTCATGAAACAGAGACTTGGCATTGTCCTGGGAGGTTTCTCAGTTACGCCAGAAGTCAAGCTCCGAGAAGATGGGGATGCCATCATCGTGGATGGTAAAGTGATGGAAAAGCCATTTGTCGAGAAACCGGTCAGCGGAGAAGATCACAATGTCTACATATACCATCGTGGTGGTGGAGGTCGTCGACTGTTCAGAAAAGTGAGTCTTTCTTTCCTTTCTTGTTTCGGCGTCTCATGCACATTCCCTGAAGGTTGGAAACAAGTCCAGCGAGCTAGATCCCTCACTGAATGAGCCAAGAACAGATGGCTCTTACATCTATGAAGAGTTCATCGATGTCGACAATTCCGAAGACATCAAGGTATATACCGTAGGGAAGGAGTATACGCATGCGGAGACGCGGAAATCCCCTGTCGTCGATGGTGTTGTCAGGAGAAACACCGATGGGAAAGAGATACGGTATGCATCTAGTTGTCTGTTTCTGATGTGCTACCAACATATCGTCCCCTTAGCTTCATCACACGACTAACCGAGGAAGAAAAAACCTGGGCAGACAAGATATGTGAAGGTTTCGGCCAGCGAGTCTGTGGTTTTGATCTGCTACGGTGTGAGAATGGCCAACGTAGTCAGGTTATCGACGTGAATGGATGGAGTTTTGTCAAGGGCAATGATTCATATTACGGCAAGTACTCATTGTAGTTCATTCGGCCTCTGCTGACATTGTTTTCGTCGCAGACAAGGCATCTGATATTCTTGCCGCGTTGTGCATGCGAGTCTCTTCCTCGATAAACAGACCTGCCCCCACAGCAAGCGCTCCATCACAAGAGTCACCTACATGGCTTCTGAAGGCTAATGTGACTGTCTTCCGCCATGCTGACCGTACACCGAAGGTACAATCACTTGTCCCTCCTTGTGCAATACATCTGACTCCTTCACCATTCTCCAGCAAAAGCTCAAGTTTAATTTTCCTATTGGAGAACCATGGACTCAACCCTTCGTGACACTTTTGAATGGCGAAAATGAGGAAATCATACTACGTGAAAAAGAACAGCTCACTTTGATCGCTGCTGCTGTGGAAGAGGCAAAGCACTTGGGTGCCGATGGGGAAGAGCTAGCCAAATTAAAACAGCTGAATACTGCTCTCTTCAGCAAGATTGATTTTCCCGGTACGAAGGCCCAGTTGAAGCCGGTGTTTTCGAAGAGACAGGCCAGGCAACCAAGACGACTTACCAAGTTGACACTGGTCTTTAAGTGGGGAGGTGAGGTATGATATTTTACCATCATCTCCATCGAATATCTTTTCACTCCTATATTCAGTTCACTCACTCGGCGAGATATCAATCTCGGGATCTTGGGGAGAACATGAAGAAAGATATCTCTATCATGAGTATGTCGCATCTTGTTTAAGAAAATCAACCACTAATTTGGCTATAGACAAAGAAGTTCTACATAATGTCAAGGTGCGCAAATACATGGTTGTTATGTCTGCAATTAAACCGACCCGTCCTTTTAGATATTTACGTCCTCTGAGCGTCGTGTCATCGCTTCAGCAGAGATTTTTGCTGCAGCGCTCCTTGATCCCCAACACCCTAGCTATAAAGCACCATCTTCTGCTTCCACATCGGGAAAATCGTCAGCGGATGGTAGCGGAAGTACATTTATAAACAAGAATTTCCCATCACAACCACCCCCTCAAAAACTGATTGTCCGAAAAGATCTACTCGATGATTCGAATGCTGCCAAGGACCTCATGGACGATGTTAAGAAGCGGCTCAAGATTCTACTGCGGCCTGGTGAGTCAGAAAAGAGACCTGAGTTAACATGGCCGAAAAGTATGAAGAAGGAACCAGTGGAAGTTGTGAAGGTTTGTCTACTTTTAACTTGTTTTTCGCTTGTTAACTGGTAGCAGGAGGTAATTGAGCTCTTGAGCTCTTTCCGGGACACTATGCGCCGAAATTTCGAAACACTCGATGTTGACAAAATTCAAGATCGATGGTGAGCATACAAATTTTTTTTTTCCCGCGGCTGGAACTCACCACTGATACAGGTGCTGTGGAGACGAGCCTTGGTTATTCCGTGAAAGATGGGAGAAGTTATTCGAAGATTTCTGTGATGTTGAGCAGAAGAAATTCGATCCCTCAAGGGTGAGTGATTAGACTATTCATGGCGACACCATTGCCTACCGAACTTTTCTTGCAGGTCTCAGAGCTGTATGACACCATCAAGTATTGTGCCCTCCACCACAGAACCTTTCTATTTTCAATATTCGATGATCATGCTCGAAGCGACTCCGCCCAGCCGCCTCACGATCGCAAACTCCACGAGTTGTATGGCCGCGCCAAGGCTCTTTTCGATCTGGTAGCTCCACAGGAGTACGGCATTGATCCTGACGAAAAGTGAGCCACTGAGATAATTGGCTGCTAACAATGTACTAATCCTTCGCACAGGGAGGAAATTGGTGTTCTAACTTCCCTCCCACTTCTGCACAACGTAGTGAAAGATTTGGAAGCCGCTCGAAACAACGGGGAAAGCTCGCTCACGTTGTACTTTACGAAAGAGAGTCATATTCACACACTGGTCAACCTTGTACTTTTGTCAGGCCTTCCAATTGCGAACCGCCGCATCCCAGAGCTTGACTACTGCGTTTGTCCTATATGTCCTTCTTATTCCCAGACCCCTGATCTCTCCATCTTTAGTCCCACATCACATTCGAGCTCTATGAGCGAAATCATGGAAGGGGAAAGTCCGACAAAGAATACTCGATAAGGCTCTCGCTGAGCGAAGGAGCACATTCTTCTAATGTCCTGGACTCTACTCTTGACGCTCGCCACTCTCTCAATGTTCAGCCTAGAAGGTAATAACCCTAACTGACGTGCTTTGGGCAACACTGATGTTTTATGGATAGGAAACTCACACAACACTTGCCGTACAGTCTGGTGATTGAGAAATTATCAAAGCACTTCGATAGATTGAACGACGTACGCCAAAACCTTACTTGTATGAGGAGTCATATTGACTATTTTGTCTACAGGATGACGATACAGACACGCCTTTTGAAACCATTGAAACTAGACCGATAATCGAGACCAGCAGCAGCGACGATACATGAAGCATTTCTTGGCTTCATAACATCTGGATGCTCAACTTAAGTATTACTCTACAAGCATTTCATACCCGTATAATTGTTATGCATCGATAATGGCAGCAACCTGTGCATACTGCACAGCGACATTTTATCTTCGCATCTCTCTTCAAGTCTCCATTACCCAATTCTCGTGTGATTCGGCCGTCTTCAAAATTCCGTCTCGGACTCCGGAGTCGAGTCTCGACAGGTGCTCGACGGATGCTTTAAGATCGTACATTAGAGGCATGCATGCCATGAGATGTCATAATCTATTACACTTAGCCCTATAAGCTCGCATCAGAGAACCCTGAAGAACCATTTGCCAATGATTTCCTTGATTACAAATCTGATCCTTTGGACTTACGTAGTACTAGTAGAACGCCGGTAGCGATGCAAGATTTCAAATGACTGCAGCAACGAAGGTAGGTAGTACTACATTTCTTCCCAAGCAGTCGATGCATGACTTGAGATGAGAACTACTTCAACGCCAGTGCTTACTTTTACTTCGACGTTGTCCGATTTACACGTCTCCACTTTTTAACGCTTCTAGTTTGTTCATGTAACTCGGATATCAAACCTGGACATGGCACTTCAATCGAGATTTGGCAACAAGTTGCACGCATAGGCTTCCGGGTTCATCTCTACCCGTGCGACATCTGGACTCCCAGCCAGATCTAAACATATAAATTAACATCATGGGGAATGCATAGGAGTCGTAACCAGACTACTCCGTCTTCAAAAAATGCCACAGTGGATTCCTCAGCGCACCCTCGGCGAAAGTAAGAGCACATTCCTCTGAGAAAACTCGTTTTCAAGGCTTAATGATGTTTGAAACCAGCCGAGGCGATTTTATGTGGTCCAGGGAATCTTCATGAAACTGAAGTGCGCTTGATCGACGGCAGGTTGCAGCGAGTGTACAAGAATCTTTGGCCCTCACTTCGCATTTTCTGGCTATGGGCATCGAAAGAACACGCGAAATCCACCTACATTGTATTCGAAAATCAGCGCCTTACCTTTGGTCAAGCATTCCAGCGTTCCCTAAAAGCTGCATGCATCTACAAGAAACTATACGATATCCAGAAAGGTTCGGGGCTTCGAAACCTCTCTACGAGCACTAGAAGCTGACTCCATCACGGTGATAGGGGACCGGGTTGCAATTTGTGCTCGCAATTATCCTGAATATGTGGTTGCGTTCTGGGCGTGTCGTCAGTCATGTCAAGATTTTTGTCCTTTGCTCGGTGATATTGATATACTGTATACCAGATCTCATTGGCGCCATTTCCGTTCAAGTCAACGCGTGAGTGGCACACATATATCGAAGCCTGGCTGTTCTCATGACGGGTTGTAAATTTCAAGGTGGCTTCCCCTTGATGCTTTGCAGTACTGCCTGACCCACACCGGTTCGAAGTTAATCATTCTAGATGCAGAACGTGCGGATCGCCTGGAATCATCGGTCGATAAGCTTCTCGCAGATGGTGCCACTGGCTTCTTGGTACTGGAAGCCCACGAGGGAAAAGGGCAGTGGAAAGGAATGCAATCTTGGAACACTGTTTTGGAGAACTTCCATGGGGAGACCACCGGTATCCTGAGTGATGAAATTCTTCCTGAGGACGATGCAACAATATTATTTACATCTGGTAAGCCCTTGTTTTGCATTTGCTATGTTCTATACTCACCTGTGCCCGCTTTTAGGTACTACTGGACTTCCGAAAGGCGTGCTGAGCACCAACAGAATGTATCTGACCAATGTTCTGAATGTATGCCAGCATAATTAACCCTCCTGTCCCTCTCATTCATATGCTTTCGCAGGTTGTGGTGGCAAGTCGCAGGGCACTTTTGCGACGAGGCGAGAATATACTTCCCAAGCCGGCGGAGGCTCAGAAAGGAATTTTAGTTTCCGTGCCGCTATTCCATGTGACTGGATCTACGAGTCTAACTGTATGTTGCTTGTCATTTTCCATCGAGGTTTCTACCTTTAACCATTGATCAGATGTTAGCAAGCATGGCCGGCATGAAGGTCGTGTTTTTGCGCAAGTGGCAACCGGAAGAAGGTCTGTATCTGTTCGTTCTGTCGTGTACCTTACCTGACTTTGCCACCTAGCTGCCAGGTAATCATCATCTTTTGACTGTCATGCGTCCGTACGTTGATGTTTGGACATCAGGTTAATCAAGGCTGAGAATATTGCTATTGCCGGAGGGTGAGTACTAATATCCAAATTTGCTTACTTTTCATTTATTCACGAAAGTATAGTGTTCCGTCTATGGTTGCAGATCTGACAGAAAGCTCGCTGGCGGGCTTCCCCTTGGAGTCCCTTATGTTCGGTGGGGCACCTTCTCCAGAATTACTGGCCGCCAGAGCTGGTCGGGTGTTCCCTGGTGCAATAATGTCTGATATTATTTGATTTCCATGTAAATCATTACTTACTGTGATCCGAATGTAGGAGCCAGGGCTATGGCTTAACGGAAACAAATAGTGTCGCTGTCGCTGTAGGTATGTGCTAAATTCGCGTTGAAAGGTGCCGTATCAAGAAACTTATTTGATTCATTCCACAGCGGGTCACGATTACACTGCGCGGCCTACATCCTGGTTAGCGATCTGACAATTTTTTTTCCCTGGCTGGAGGTTGACATTTCTAACTAAACAGTGGATTGCCTACCCCAATCAATGATATCGTGATCATCGATGGAGATAAAGCAGTGTCGGCAGGGCAGGTTGGGGAGGTGTGGCTAAGAGGCCCCAATGTGATGAAATGTTATTGGCGTGACCCAGGTGATGACAACTTGACAACTGAAACGGAAATGTTAACTGACCTCCAGTAAAGCTGCCACAGAGAAAGTGAATACCCATAACTTTGGATCATGTTGTCTTTGCATTGACATCTTTAGGCCCTCACGAAAGATGGCTGGTTCAAGAGTGGAGACCTCGGTTACCTGGATAAAGACGGGTTCCTGTATATCAAGGACAGGAGTAAGTGTTGTTGATGTTGAGCCTTCGGCCTGGTGATTTTGTGTGCTGAGACTTTCTGCTTTTAGTCAAGGACATTATTATGCGTGGTGGCGAGAATATTGTACGTGTTCTTGAGTCATATCTTCCATCTGCCTTTTGCTAGAACGTCCCAGGATTCCGTATCTGTCGAGAATGCGCTCTACGCGGACGAGCGAATTATGGAAGCGGCTGCCGTCGGGGTTCCTCATCCACGGCTTGGCGAGGTCGTCGCTGCTGTGGTCTCTGTGAAGCTAGGGTTCAGCGGACAAGTGACAGAAACGTCACTCATGTCGGCGGTCTCAAAGAGGTACTAGATCCCAGATTTTGATTGGAATTTGCTAATGGAGACTTTTTAGTCTTCCGAAGTTTGCAATCCCCGTCATGATCCTCATCCAAGATGAACCGCTCGGTGCGTGACAGACAACCGTAGTCATGTTGTGAGAAACTGAAACCAGATTCTACAGAGCGTACGCAGTCCGGAAAAATTCTCAAAGGTGGTCTACGCAAGCTTGCACGCGATTCCTGGGAGAAGAGGCAGAAAGACAGCAATTTGCAGTCTAAGCTCTGATACTGTGGCCAAGAATGGTGTCGCGTTATTTACGTGTTATTGTTGTCGTATTTGTAAATGATTGGCCGCGTTGGCTTTGGCCTGCAATCATACATATCTAGGTTTGGGTTCTTCTGATTCAGTGCAACTGTCATTGTTAGCGGATATCGATACCCGTAACCAGTTCTGGAACTCCTTGAAGACGCTCATGAAATAGACACGCAATGGATCACTCAGACTCTACCTCCTCGAATGCCTCCGTCAGCTCGAAGTCAGGGGGCGCCTTGGGCCCTTTTGCATACCAAACACGCCTTTTAGAACGCACATCCTCCAAGGGAGGCGGAAGCTCGTTGTCTCGCGGTAATTCTCAATCGGGGATGAGTATCCTTACCAATACAACGGGCACAGGCACTCCTCCAAGCACGAGGAGATGGAGTCAGTCCCATCGAGTCACGAACAGTTTCGATTCGACACTTGGCAGACGGGAAGAGCGTGCCAGGGATGCAGCCGGGGAAGAGAACGCTGCGTCGTTCAACAGTCCAATAAGAGAAGGCTTCAGGACCAGGAACTTAACGCTCGCGGGCCACCAGCGAGATTTCAGCCCACCGCCAGTGACATCACCTGAACATTGGTCTGCAACGCCTATCGACTCCCAAAGGACTCCTACTTATATGAAGCGACATACGATGCCGGCACCGATCATTGCTTCACCACTTTCGCCTAATACTACTGGCATCTCTGTCGAGGATGATTTCTCCTCCTTTCCTTCGAGCACCTCATCATTACACCGTATACATCTACCCTCGTCGACTTCTTTCCCAGCTTCACCAAGCTCATCATCTACTCGACATACATTATCCCCCGAGCTTTCACAAGTAACCCCCCGATCCCGATATGCTCGATCAAACACGTTGGATTCTCCAGGCTGGGCTGGGCCATCCAAGGAGAAACCCGATGCACAGACTCACTCTCCTTCAAATAACATACCACGTACTTACCATGATTTCTCGACTTCGACATCAACAATTCGCGCCCGACCAACTTCCCTCTATGGTCCATCATACGAGGCTCCTTTATCCCCGGAGAAGAGCAGTCGCCAACCAGTCCACCATCCGGGATCCTCATCTTCACCAGTTAAGACACTTTCAACCACTCTTCGTTCACCAACGTCTTCTTCGCCAACAACATCTGTGATGTCTCCACCGGTATATCGAAGCTCGTACATGTCCAACAAGAAATACGGAGACAACTTACTATCAGGTCGCAGACTTGGAAAACACCTACCTCGGATAGCTAGTGGCGACGCAGAGGAACCCTTAGATCTGGAGAAGAGGGAAGAGAATGCCATCAGTCGTCAACAGCAAAGAGAGCGACGAATTCGCAATGGCAATGGAGGGGCTTCGCCAGAAAAAGCACGGAAGGCCGATCTCGTTGCGGCTGGTGTGCCCAACGGGGATGACGTTGCCGGATTACCTGGACGAATTCAAGTGAAGGCTCCTAGCGTCCCTTCCTCCCCTTTGCCATCTTCCCGACCGATGGGTGGTCTATGGGCGGACACGCAGCGACACCTCATACATGCTTATGAGTATCTTTGTCATGTTGGAGAAGCCCAACAATGGATAGAGGGGTGCCTAGGCGAAGAACTCGGATTCGGTGTCGTTGAGATGGAGGAAGGACTGAGGAACGGTGTGGTATTGGCGAAGCTAGTTAGAGCTTTCCAAGGTGAAGGCGCCGTCAGGAAAATCTATGAGGTATGCGCTCCGCAACTGTTCCCGAGTGACTGGCTTAAGTATATCCACAGGCACCTAAGTTGGATTTTCGTCACTCGGATAACATTAACTACTTTTTCATTTTTGTCCGCCAAGTTGGCCTTCCAGAAGTGAGTAGTTTCTGCTGTTCATGTGGATAGGCATGTTGGCTAATAATCTTATAGGGCTTCATCTTCGAGCTCACGGATCTGTATGAGAAGAAGAACCTTCCCAAGGTTATCTATTGTATCCATGCCCTTAGGTATGTTTCAATCAAGATTATGTCCTTGTCTCCTCATAAATATATGTACAGCCACCTTCTTGCACGGCGTGGGATGGCAGAACGGATTGGAAACCTTCTCGGACATTTGCAATTTTCCGACGATCAGTTACAAAGGACACAGAAAGGTCTGAAGGATGCAGGAGTCGCAATGCCAAATTTCGGGAATGTTGGCCGCGAGCTAGCCAAGGAAATCAACGAGGAGCCCGAGGTCGAGATTGAAACGGAGGAAGAACGTGAGTAGCAATTTCTTGTACATGGCAGTAATCTAAAAAAGTCATTCAGGCCGTGATCGACTACTCTTGGAGAATGAAGCATCTATCATATCTGTACAGACCCTTGCTCGTGGATACCTCTCCCGCAAAGCTCAGGCCACATTGTTCGGCCGTATGCGCCTGACTGAGCGTCATATACCCAAACTACAGGCCCATTGCCGTGGCGTCATCGCTCGTAGACAGATACAGCAACAACGACAAAATAACCACGACCTCACTCCATGGATCATCTCACTTCAGGCCCTTTCTCGTGGTGTTCTTGTTCGACGACGATGGCGTATGCGACTCGGTCGGATACGAGGTTCCGTGCCAGACGTCATTAAACTCCAGGCTCATATTCGTGGTATTCTTCAGCGCCGTCGGTTCGCTCGATTAAAGGCTGCTCTGCGAACCAGCAGTTTCTCTGTAACCAAATTTCAAGCAGCGGCTCGTGCTCGAGTAACGCGAAATGTCCATAACCAACTCGCGAAGTCTTTTACGCGCCCTGCCATTCAATTTTCCATAGTTGCACTTCAAGCACATGCTCGGGGCGCCATCACCCGAGGGAGAGCTGACCAGAAACTGATGCTTTTAAAGAGCCATGAAGCCGCATTCACCGCATTGCAAGCACATTGCAAAGGTGTCGCCATGCGCCGGCGACTGCGAACCCAGATGGCTAAGCTTGAAGATGTCTCTCATGTTGTCATCCGGATACAGGCCGCCGTTCGCACGTACCTTGCTCGGAAGCGACTGCTTGTACTCATTCGTGGACTTCGAAAAGCAACTCCTATGGTTCTTGGCTTTCAGGCTCGTGCTCGGGCAAACCTGGCGCGTCAGCACCATCAGAACCTACACAAAGCTCTCTCGGAAACCAAGACCATCGTGTCCGTTGGAGGCTTTCAAGCATTGGCCCGTGCGAAGTTGGCACGCAACCGGCATCAAGAACTTCATCGTACGCTAGAGTTCGCTGTGCCGGATGTCGTGGGTATCCAGGCTGCAGCCCGCGGGGCGTTGTTGCGCCTAGAGTATCATGCCTGGAGGGACCACTTGCACCGGAGCCATCTAGTTGCGTCCATTTTGCAGGCTATGCTACGAGGAGCATTATACCGGCGGTCTTTCAGGGCAAAAATGGAATACTACAAGGCCAATCTTAGCAAGGTGGTCAAGATCCAATCATTATTCCGAGCGAAGGAAATGCGGGAACAGTACCGACAATTGACTCTCGGCAAAAACGTCACTGTTGGGACTATCAAGAATTTCGTTCACCTGCTTGACGACTCAGAAGCCGACTTTCAGGAGGAGATCAAGGTCGAGAGACTCAGGAAAAGGGTCGTCGAGGGCATTCGTGAAAACCAGGCTCTTGAAAATGATGTCAGCGACCTGGATGTCAAGATCGCACTCGTTGTCCAGAATGTCAAAAGCTTTGAGGAGGTCATCAAATCCCGGCGGAAGCATGGAGTCGAGAACGCTGCGGCGCACGCTGCAAGGATTTCCCTTCTTGCTGCACATGGTGATCCATTCTCTGGGCCGAACACACTTGACCATGCTGCCAGACGGAAATTGGAACTGTATCAACAACTCTTCTATCTTCTTCAGACAAGAGGGGAATATTTGAGTCGGTTATTCGTTTACTTGTCCTCAGATAGCGCCCCAGAGAAGAATCGGCGCTTTACGGAAAGGGTAGTTTTGGCGCTCTTTGGATACGGACAAGATCGTCGAGAAGATTATCTGCTTCTGAAATTATTCCAGGTAAGTGATTGACTCTCGCCTTGCCAAACATATCTGACACCCCTCAAGCTCGCCATTCGTGAAGAGATAAATTCTGCATCGTCTATCGACGAGATTATCGGTGGCCATCCGATGTATATCAATATAGCGGTGCATTATGTTCGTCCGAAACAAATGAGCTTTGCGCGCGATGCATTCCAGGGTGTGATCCGCGAGGTGGTGAACTCGGAAGATCTTGACCTCGAGGCAGATCCCTCTGTGGTATGTGCTCGACAAAAAACGTACATATTCTCTTGTGCTAAAGAATGCACTTAGATCCATAAAGCTAGGATCGACCTGGAAGAGTTGCGGTCAGGGGTACCTACTTCGAAGGTGAAGGATGTCAACTTCCGTCAAGCCCTGGAAGATCCAGAAACAAGGCCAATATACATTCGTCGTAAGTGAACCAGTCGTCATGCTATTTGTCCAGCTGCTTATGAAAAGACAGACCTCCAAGTCCTCCAGTGGTGGACTGAGGTTTTCATTACTGCCATTAAGCAGTCGACGAAGAAGATGCCGTATAATATGAGATATCTTGCACGAGAAACACTCGTACATATCAGGGTGTGTTGCACATGTATACGCAGCAGATGTCTCTTCGCTTAATCGCATCCGTTATTACAGGAAAGATTTCCGGACGCTCCGGACGAGGCATACGCCGCCTGTATTGGACGATTAGTGTATTACCGATATATCAATCCTGCCATCATGTACGCTTCCCTCTTTATGGACGTGATTTATTTTACTCATCTGTCTGCTCTAGAACACCAGAGACCTTCGACATCGTTTCAAAGACTGTTGATGTTGCTTCCAGGAAAAATCTTGCTCAAATCTCCAAGATCCTTACCCAGGTCACAAGTGGATCGCCATTCAATGACGATAACCCTCCATATATTCCGATCAACGATTATGTCCATAAAGCAATTGCAGAGATGGCGGCGTGGATGATCGAAGGTAGCCGCCATTAGTCTTCGTCATCTGAAATTCTTCTTGATCTATTGAACGTAGTGGCTGATGTACCTGACGCTGAAACCCAATTTCATGCCCACGAATTCCTGGATGCCACAGTTCAACCCAAGCCAATATACATATCTCCGAACGAGATATATACTATGCATGGCCTGCTTTCCCAGCATCTTGATTATATCGTCTGTCCTTTTCGTCCAAATTTTGATCCGCCACTGACGTACCTGTAGGCTCCCAACAAAGATGATACGTTGCGAATCATACTTGCTGAATTGGTTGGCGTACCAAACTTGGGCAATGAAGAGCTTAAAAATGCTCGAGATACAGCCATTACACTAGAACTCACCAATCGCTTTGCTCACGTTCGAGGTCGGCACTTTTACATTACACCTACGAGTTTTATGCTCACTAGTAGACTAGATCCTCACGCCGAAGAAAAAACGTTGTGGGTACAAGCAAAGCGCGGCGTTCTGGCCATCTTACGCGTGCAGCCGGCGCAAGACCTCATCGAATCCTTGATGCGTCCGGTCACCGATGAGGATGAACTCAATTGGGAGGAAATCCTAGAGGCTGAGATGGAAAATGAACAAATTCGGCAAATTCCTAGGCGACAACCTTCCGCTATTGCTGCGGAATCTGCTTATCGTCTCGAAGATATCCGATCGTACGCTTCCAAGTTATCATGAAAGAGTTTTCTTGACAGCTTTTGGGTGATTCAGGTTGAAATTTGCAGCCGTTAAAGCTCTCGCCATATCGAATCTGTTGGAACTGGAAAAGCAAGGAAAGATCACCCGCGACGACGGATTCCAAGGAATCTTGAATGCCATTGCAGGTGATGTTCGCAGTAAGCATCGCAAGCGTCTCCAGCGACAGCAGGAAATGGAGAGCATGCATGAAGCCCTTCGACATCTGGCTGAGCGGAAGACGTATTTTGAGGAACAGATCAACAGCTATCATAGCTACGTTGAGGCTGCCATGAATACGATGCAGCGGGGAAAGGGGTAATTGATACGTTCTTGCTCAGTTGAAGCTTCGACATCTGACACTATTACAGGAAAAAGCGATTCGTATTACCATTTACGAAGCAGTATTTCCATCTAAGGGATCTTCAGAAATCAGGAGAAACCCCTCAATTTGGCTCATTCCTATACACGGCCAAGCACCTATATGAGAAGGGTATCTTGCTGTCCATAGACCGATATTCGCCCAGACAATTCGACAAAATCCAACTGACGATGTCATCAAATACTGCTGGAGTGTTCACCCTGCTGCTCGAGTCCACGATGCTTGGCACACCCACTCGCATTGCATCAGAGGATATCCGCATGGAGGACCTCTTGCAAGCCAAATACGAGAAGCGCTCGTCACTTCCTTTGCTTAATGGCAAGGTCAACGTGAACTTCGAATTATTTCTCTATCAAATAAATAAGAAGTGAGTTCGTTGGTCTGTTCTCATTGGTCAGGAATGCCGACCTAAAACTCTACACCAGGTTTTATGTATGATTTTTTGACCGTGCTACCGCGCTCTTTTCTTGCATATGGACATCTCGCATCAATCTTTACGACCTTTCTATACTTCACTGATGTCCCCACCGCAATGTATTTTATTCAATCTTATATGTATTTCTCTTCGAAATCAATTGTCCATGAAATTTCCACTCTCGCCTATTCTGTCATCGGCCATAACGTATCTTGAACTGAGCCCTTTCATCACAGTGTGAACCGGAATTGGGGATGGCGGTCACCGATAGGTGCGCGCGTCTTTCCCGTGTCCCACAATTCTTGATACACCTCAATGTTACTGTCCCTGCGTCCCTCTTTCCGAGCCTTGTTTTCCCAGATACAGAAGCACCTTCGGACAAGTAAGCACGACTCAAAAAAAAACATATAAAGTCCTACATGTTGGCTGCGATGAATATCCAGCTGAGGATCACAAAGGCAAGGGCAATACAGTGTCCACGTATGTAGTTGGGTGCCTGGTCTGATAACCAATCCAAGTTGAGTTCTACGTTCCGCCACTGATATGTATGAACTAGGTACTTACCTGATGTGTACGCGAATGTAGCGATAAACCCGCTGCTGGGTTCACCTTCAGTTCTGCCCTGTGCTGAAGAATCTTCACAATCTCACCCTATATTGGCAATTGCCACCAGAAGGGCTGTTGTGGTGGCCTTCTTATAGTGCCCACTGCTGTTATTGGGAAGGATTGACCTGTTAAAGTTGAGGCACCAATAGTAAGACTCATTTCGCTGCCCATGGTGTTTCCAGGCTTACAGGATACATGGCGCAGACGGATACCTATAGGATGTCGAATGTCCAGCAAAGGATGTTCTCCGTGAAGGACAGATAACCTACACGCCAGCAGCCATAAAAAACACTGCAATATATCTCGTGGAGTTCGTCTTGGCTGCGATAGCAATGATGTAACCTTATGTCGCAAGATGGTAAATTTACGCTGGGAAGTATTACGGCAATTTGTACTGACCGATGATAGTGAGCGGAAGACAGATCAGTGTGAACGGTCCTCGCCACTTGAGACGATCACTGAGAATTGCAATAACAACTAGAGAGGCAGAAACAGTAAGCCCAAAAATCAATCAACTTTCAAATTCTGCTGAAAGCCCAACCTGTCAGGACCACAGCCGGAACATAGGGTGGTACTGGACAACGGGTGAGCACTCTGAGGGACACAGATATGTGTAGGATGAACAGACCTGTGCGCAACTGGGCTTCACCTCCTGAGTATCCGAGTCCAGTAACGATAGTAGGCCTGTATCCGAGCATGATTAAAACAGGATGTACATACTTGGATGGAATGCACTCACAGAAATAAGGAATATGAATACAGGCTGACGATAAGTCCAAGATATCCAAGGCTGGCTAGCCAGGTCTGCACGTCGGTGACACCTGTATGATGCCCTTTAGAGTTGCTCTACGTGTTTGTAGAGATGAAAGAGTAATACCTCTCCAGACTTCACCCCATTCGAACTGTTCATCCTCCTGGGGCTCTGATTCTGCCACGGGAGAAGGAGTGCATTTCATTATTTCGTGTTCTTTCTCTGTCATTGCAGAATGGACTCGGGGAGAGGATGCGTCGGCATTATGGCCGCTCGATATTGTAACATCGCCCGTTCGAAATCGACGACCTGTGCGGAGATAGATGTCAGTGGATAGGACGACAATTAGTCCCGGATATCCCTACTCGCAAAGGACCGTTCCTCCGTCGAAAGGAATCGAGCAGAAGATATGTCTGCTGGTAAAAACACAGCTGCAATGACGCCGAAAATAACCGTGGTGATCCCCTCAAGAATCTGATCAATGGGAAATAGAGTTGGTCAGGCTAAAGCTTTCGGAGTTGTTGAAATCAGTCAATACAAAAATCCATCGCCAGCCAGCCAGTCCGCCCACACCGTCCATTTTTATGATTGCGGTTGCGAGGAGTCCTGGAAATGAGTACATTCGTGCCAGTTTCTGAAGACAGGCTTTGGAATCACAACTCACCTCCGAAAGCTCCAGAGAGCGAAGCTGATCAGAAGATGGAGCAGGGGGAATAGTAAGTATAAAGCACATGGTGACAGTTCAGCGACTTACCAGAGGCGTAGAATATGCCGACACTGCTACATTTCAGTCATGCTTTATAGAGTAATAAAGCTCGCTCACCGCAGCTGAAGTTCATGACGCTTATAAATCGTACTCAAGTACAGAACCTAGAGAAGGATAACCATGAGAGTCTGTCGATACTGCTCAGATACGGCTCACCATTCCTGGGAGAAGACCTCCTTCAAAAAGGCCCAAACATAAGCGTATGGCCACCAGACCTCCAAAGTTGTCAATCTGACATTGATAGTTCGGAAACGGGCCCTTAAAGACAACGTATATAATGTACCACTGCTGTCAATATTGTCACGATCCCCCAAAGGACTACCAATAGTGGAAGCCAACGCTATAGTTTCTCTCAGTTCCCAGAACATGCGAAAGGTATGGTGACATACATTGGGTTTCACTTTTTTCATCACAATATTAGATGGAACTTCGACAAGAATATAACTACACGCACAGGATAATCAGTATGTAGAATGTCAAAGTCATCTATGTTATGGACGTACGTGACATAAAATACTGCAGATTCACATCAGGCTACGTTCAAACACATGTCACCACAAACCACATAAAACGGGTACCTGCAAGAGCAATGTTGAACTGATTTCCTGCGAGCCGAGCATCATGTTCAAGTCCTGCAATCCTAAAGTTCCTCGCGGTCTAACCTCAATTTCTATGAGGAGACATATATATATATATACCTAGCGTTCCCGATGTTGCTCCTATCGATGAAGTTAGCCAGCCACAACTGGGCTGAGAGTCAGATAAGGAAAATGGCCAGTAACAAAGGTACCGCACGAGAGCCAAAGGAGGAAGAATATGAGAGTCTAGCTTCCAAAGGATCTGCTTCGTCATATCACGGTCGTATTCGCTAGGGGAAGTATTCATGCTGCAAGGATTTTCGAAACTTGCGGTGCAGAGAAAAACCTGGAAGGTATGTCCGTGATACGTTCTTAAAGTATATGTAGGGCGTATGGCCTACGCACTATATGGGGTAAGCCATTCTCCGCTTCTGCAAGCTTACCAGCTGACTCCTTCTTGCGTCAGATACGGTGCGGAAACGGAGCGGTTGGGGCTAACTATGGCGAGATAGGCAAGGAAAGCCGAAGTGGCTTTTATATTTCAGGCCGCCAATCGAAGCAGAGGAACCTGCAGCTTGGGAGTAGACTGAAATTTCTCGTCATTTTTTTGACATGAACCGGTCCCAAAATCGAACATGGAGGTGGTGGACCAAGATTAGAATGCATCTTGCCGCGGACTTTGAATTTACTTTTCCCTTCGAACCACGCGGTCTCATCCCTTCTGTTCGCGCTCCTATGTCTACTCCGTCATTCCCTCCCATTGGCCCTCCTCCATTGCCAGTAGGCTGGTCCGAGCACATCGGTATATCCCATTGCTAGCCTTCTGCTCCCTCATTTATCATTACTCCCAGGTCCTGCCGGACAAGTTTATTACTACAATACTCAGACTCAAGAATCCACATATGTTCGGCCGATGCCCGTATTTTCTGTCATGCCCACTGTAAAATCAGAACACACGAAAAGGAAGGAGAAACCTCTTGCTAAGACACTGATACCAGGCACCGACTGGCTTCGTGTGAGGACAACAGAAGGAAATGTTTTCTACTCACACAAAGTGAAGAAGGAGAGCATGTGGGTGGTACCTGATGAAATCAAAGATGTCGTCGAGAAGCTTGAGAGGGATGAACGCAGAAAGCAGGAGAAGGCTGAACGAGATACCGCAAATGAGGCATCGAGGGTGGAAACTGAAGTTTTATTGGAAGTGGCGAGAATCAAGGGAGAGGTGCAGGAACTGGTGAAGCGCAAAGCGGAGGATAGCATCCCAATTGATGAAATAATTGTTGCCAAGAAGGCGAAAGTAGAAGAGGATGAAGAGGACGGCGGGGATGAAAGCGATGAAAGCGAAGAGGAAGAGTGGCAGCGAGACGCGGCGGCTCAGCTGGCTGCCGAGGCAGAAGCTGAAGGGAGGAGGCTAGAGGAGGAGGCTGAACGAGAAAAGAGAGAGGCAGAAGCAGAGGCGAAAAGAAACCAATCAGACCAACTAAACATGCCAGCACGCGTCGAGTTGTCCATTGAAGAGGCAAAGGCTTTGTTCAAGGTGCGTGGGTCTCACATACTTTTATTTGCGGATGTCTTCATGATTTCATCGAGAAAAGACCCTTCTGAGGGAAAAGGACATCAACCCTTTATACCCATGGGACACTTCACTGCCCAAGTTTGTGTCTGATCCAAGATATGTCCTCCTACCATCAGTCGCGGCACGTCGTGAAGCTTTCGATGAATATTGTCGAGATCGCGCCAGGGAATTGCGCCAGTCTGCGGTGAACAAAGAGAAAGAAAAAGAAAACCCCAAGGAAGAATATGACCGCCTTCTCAGAGACGAAGTCAGAAGCACCCGGACGAGTTGGAACGATTTCCGTAGAGCCTGGAAAAAGGACCGACGATATTATGGCTGGGGAAGGGACGATAGAGAGAGGGAGAAAAGATTCAGGGAGTATATCAAGGATTTGGGCGAAAGTCAGTCATTTTCCCATGTCATCTTCAATTTTGGCTCACCTCAGGTATCTGCATCGGAAAGAAAAGCGTGCTGTGGCACAGAAAGCCGAGGTTGACTTCTTTGCCTTACTGCGAGAGAGGGGCGTTGGTCAGGATCTCATCTGGAAAGAGGTATATGTGGTCGCTTTTCGCAACACATAATTTCTAATTCTGAGCCCTTGGTTCTTCTCAGGTAAAGCGGAAGCTCTACGATGATCCTCGATACGATGCTGTGGGATCTTCGTCTCTACGCGAAGAGCTCTTTAACACATTCCGCAAGGGGAGCCATCTAATAACGAGTAGGCAATCTACGGAACCTGTCCAAGCACTGCAAAAGGAGGATGAATCGGCGGACTTGGACGAGGCTGAAAACCAGCAGAAGTGGAAGGAGAGAAAGGAGCGCGCTGTGAAAGAAAGGGAGCAGAAAGTAAAGATGGAGCGGGACCGTCTTGAAGGTGACATCGGAAGATCAAGAATGCATATCTACAAAGAGGAGGGCGAGAGAGACTTTAAGTGCGCCGAATGCTTTCTCACTCTCTTAGATCAATATCCGTGGCGCTTACTATATGTTTTATTATCTTTTTAGGAATCTATTGACAGACGCTGTCCGGGATCCCCAGGTACGATGCCGAGCAAGTCATGAACTTTTGTTCACAGAGGTTTCGTGTTGCAGATTACATGGGACGCTGTTCTTCCTCAACTTAAAACTGATCCCCGCTTTCGAAATTCGCCGCTTCCCCCTAATCAACAACTCCACCTGTTTCACAGTCATGTTGATCACCTACGATCCAAACACGTCACTACCTTACATGGGCTTTTCGAGAGCCACGCCCCTTCCCTCGCAATCCAGTTTGTCGACTTGCCAATTACCTCACTCCTCTCATCCAGCCCTGCCGTCAAACTTGGATATGACGAGCAAGATCTAGAGCAGGACTTTGAAAAATGGCAACGTGAACGCACTCATGCGTCGAGAATAGCATTTGATGAGATGTTGGCTGAAAATTCGTTTGTTGAATTCTGGGGTCGACTTGGGAAGATCGGCGGCGAAGGTGTGGACGGCGGCATCAAAGCTGAAGAAATTGAAGGTGTTGAGGACGAAGGTGAAGGTGGTGGTGGGAAAGTTGATATGAAGGCACTGGCAAAGAATGTCGATGTGGGCGACATGGAGAAAGTGTTGAAGGTAGGCTCTGTGTCATTAAGACATCGTAGCTGAGGGCTGACGGGTGATCTAGAATGACAAGAGGTACATCATGTTCGACCACGTTCCAGAGCAGCGTGAGCGGTGGATAAGGGTGCGTGCATTTGTTCACATTCTGTGGCTTGTTCTGATAGGAATCTAGGATTACTTGTCCAACTTGTCTGCACCTAAGCTATCTGTGCATATTCCTCAGATGGTTTCAACATGAGGGACTGCGTCGTTGTGTATCCTTTTTCATGCATATTGAAGCCTTTTTGAAGCTTGCTCAAACTCTTTGAAACGGTGGAATCATGGATGGTGGATCGCTTATTTGTGCACTGTGCAATGACATGCACATTGCACCCCTCGATCACGGGGTCGGCCCGCGTGCGGCGTCCAACCTGAGAAACTTCCACGAAACTGACACGTCAGTGGTTGATGAAGGGATCTTGTATATAAACACTATTTAATTACACCATATTACACTCCCAGCTGTGAGCAAGTCATACTGAGATGCGGCTCCTACGCACACTCTTTTGCATTTCTATTCTGTCATCGCGCGCTTTTTCGGAGGATACAGACTTCGCAGGAGCCCAGAAAGTGAAGCATGATTACCAGGTGAGCACTCGCGTCACTGCAAGCTCTGTAGAAGTTGAAAGAGCTCATCCGTTGTCCAGAGTGATGTGGCTCGTCTGCGAAAGATTGTGATCAATAGGTATGCAAACTGTTCTCCAGATCTAGAGGGAACACATAGGAACACATGCGCTTACCCTCCGACTTTAATCCAACAGCCTTTACTCCCATCAGTCAGTTTTCGTTTCGTGAAGTGTTAAGCCCTTTCTCAGATATGCTGCAGAGAGATATTCATTCGCGAACTGATCTCCAACGCGAACGATGCGTTGGAAAAACTTCGACTGACGGCGTTAACTGATAAAGGTGTATGGAATGGCGAGCCTCTCAATATCACCATAAAGGCTGTCAAGGATGAAAACGGAAAAGGAGGACACCTCATTATCTCTGGTGTGCTTCATACATCCTAAATTTCACGTGTATTTACTAAAGCATGGCTTTACTGCTTCAGACACAGGTATTGGAATGTCTCCTGAAGAGTTGACAACCAATCTGGTATGTCCGATAAGTTCATGATCTCTTTCGCCATTGTGATTTCTCACGTCGATTACAGGGGACATTGGCGAAGTCTGGAACCTCGGATTTCCTCGCGAAAGCGGAAGGCCAGGAAAATACTGGGACTGGAAATCTCATTGGCGCGTTTGGATTGGGATTTTATAGCAGCTTCCTTGTCGCCGATCGAGTATATGTCGCGTCTGTCCCGCCCAAGTCCGCAAAGGTTCCCAATCCCATTCAATATGTGTTCAGTTCCTCCGCGGACGACCCATCGTTTGAGATATACCCCGACCCACGTGGAAATACGATCGGACGTGGTACTGAAATCACCCTCCACTTGAAGGCGGACGCGACGGAGTACCTCGACACGGCGAAAATTACAGAGCTCACGTGCGGCCCCTACTTTTGCTGTCGCTGATTCTTTCTGACGAGTCCTGAAGCAACAAGCATTCGTCCTACTCGTCATCTTTTCCTATTTACCTCTTTACGCAGAGGACGGAAGAGGTACCTGACGAAGACGCAGTTGAAGAACCAGCTACTACGGCATCTACCGCTGATCTTGACGCGACGGAAAGCCCCGCTGCCTCCGAGATACCAGAAAAGGACGAGGACGAAGCCATTGTCGAAGACGTTACCGCAGATGAGAAGAAGGCAGATGAAGGGACGAAAGTAGACGAGCCTGCCCCGCCCAAGACGAAAACTGTCGTGGTCGATGAATGGGTCCAGCTTAACGCTCAACCGCCACTTTGGACACGGTGGGTATCTATTTAACATAATGAAAATATTCTGCTTAACGAACGATTACTAGTGATCCCAAGAATATCACCACTGGTAGGATACTCTTTGCAACTGTCTTCTTTCCTGTAAAGACCCCGATCCACAGACGAGTATGAGCAATTTTACAGCGCCTTCTTTAAGGACTTCACGAAGCCTCTGGCATGGCACCACTTCTCCGGAGATTCGGGATCTGGCGTCTCTTTTAAGGCAATTTTGTATCTCCCTGCGAAGATGTAAGGATTGTTTGTTATTCGAGGCTATCTCGGAAGCTAATGCACCAGATAGCGCTGAAGATTATTGGCAACAACCGTTGGCGTCGAAGTCTAAAGACATTAAGTTGATGGTCAAGCGAGTCTTCATCACTTCGGACCTCGGCGACGATGGGTTGCCTAAGTGGGCTAGCTGGGTCAAAGTGGTCATCGATGGTTAGCAGATAAGTCGGGTGCTCGCTGTTGAATGCTAACATTATTCATCTCGCAGCTGATGACTTGCCTTTGAATGTATCTCGCGAAACCCTCCAGTCCAACCGGTTCCTGAAACAACTCAAAGGAATCATCCTTAAACGCTTGATTCAAACTTTCACCAAAATTGCTGAGGATGATGCAGAGAAATTCAAGGAGATCCAGGAGACTTACGGCTCCATCTTCAAGTTGGGCGCCGTTGAAGACCTCAAGAACCGTGACAAATTGATGTCTCTTACTCGCTTCACTACGACGCAGAGAAACGACACGTCCTTGGATCAGGTATGAATCATCTCGTTTGCGTATTGCATATGTCTTACATATCATCCCTAGTATCTGGAGAATAAGAAAAAAGGTCAGAAGCAGGTAATGCGAAGTATCGTGTATTCTGCAACGTCATCCTCACCTCTTTTAGATTTTCTATCTCGCTGAGATGGGAAAAAAGCCAGAGGATCTTGCACAAAGTATCTTTGTCGAAAAACTTCATGCTCGAGGCTACGAGGTTCTGCTCCTGACGGAGCCTCTGGACGAAATTCTCGTTGGTAATCTTCGTCAGTGGAAGCAAGTCATTCTGCATAGGCCGTCGTTATGACTACTGACTCCCATTTCCACAATAGAAACATCCCCTTCCAAGATGTCGCAAAAGCCGGATTGAAGTTCGGGGACGAAGGTCTGTCCCCGAGATGTCAAAACGCACCTGGCCTGACGATCTCTTCACAGAACTCGATCCAGAGGAAGAAAAGGAACAACAAAAAGTTTTGGCTGAGAAATTCAAGCCATTGCTTGACTGGTTGAAAGTTGAGGCCAAGGATATTGTTCGCGATGGTATGACTTGCGCGATAATAAAGTTGAAATGTTATGCAAACAAGATTTCCAGTGGTCATCTCAAATCGACTGGTCAAAAGCCCATGTGCTATTGTGGCAGAAATGGGCGGATACACTGCCAACGTTCAGAAGATGATGAGTGTGTCTGCTCACCTTTTATTTTTGTACTCGAAGACTCAATGACACTCTAGCGGCATCTAATGCGAAGGGAAACAGGGGTGGCATTCTCCACGACTTTGCCTTGAAGGCCAAGTCTCTGGAAATCAATCCCCGATCACCATTGATTGAGGGTCTTTTGCGTCGAGTTGAGGACCTGCCAACTGGAGAGGACGAGAAAGATGAAGAAGCCGAAGCTGAGCTGAAGGAAATAGCGTCCATTTTAATTGACGGTGCCCTCGTGCGGTCTGGATTCGAGGTGCCAGACAGCAACCGGTAAGGACTGACCCATGTCAAAGGAGTTTCGCTAAGTGTCGTTCGTAGCTTCTTCTCTCGTGTTGATCGAGTCTTAAGACGGTCATTGGGAGTGTCAGAGACAGCCCCAACTGACGAGACTGTGAAACCAGCTCCTCCAGTGGACCTGGAATTGCCTTCAGAGGAAGATGAACAGCCGCCTGTCCTGCTTCGAGATGAAGAAGATGACGGCAAGGCAAAGGTCATAATCCCGGAGCACATGAAGAACGATGTGAGTTTTTCCGGATGAACATCAGTTCTTAAGACTGAACACAGGGAATGTAGATATCAATTGAGATGGAGGAGATTGACGACGACGGAAACCTTGTACAACACGATGAACTTTGATTTGGGTAGAATTTATTTATTTAAGCAGATATTACATGGTGCATGATGCATGATGTCGGAATCTATTTTCATTCGTTGGACAACGTCACACCTACACGTGCTTCTTGTAACGTAACACACTTAAAGGCGGTTATATATGAGAGTGAGATTGTTCGTTGGCACTGTCCAATATGACCGTTCCCTTCTCTCGTATACAACTCGCAAAGGCTCTGTTGGGTAAGCCTACTGTACTATTCTCAATTCCATTCCTCTCTTACACTAGTATAGAGTATGACAACGATCCCAGTAATCCTCATGCACCGAACCGCTCCGCACAAGAAAGTGCCATCTTCGCTCCCCTACGTCGAAATGCCGAGAGCCGCCCTTCTGTTTCCTCGCGAAGAAGCGACTACCTTGGGGTGTCAGCTGTAGGTGGACAATCATTTTCCTTGGCAGACAATCGGCATTCCAGGGTATCAGGAGTTTCCATAAATACGCTACAGAATCCTTTTCGCGCCGATGATCACCTGGAAGAAGAGGTTCAAGATGAGGAGGACATACCGGAAGTCGACCTATCGTCTTGGGGACTGGATGCATTCATACCTAGAGACAAAGCGTCGAGGAATGGCAAGGGAAAGGCGAAGTCCACAGACTTGGTCTCTCCTCATTCTGTATCAACCGTATCGGCTCATCAACCTTTCGCCAGCCGTGATGCTTCCGTCACAGCACCCAGGCGCGCATTAGGTGCTTCAAGGTCCATGAGCGTTGGCGGAAACCTTGAGTACTTCGGAACCGATGACGGTGATCAGTTAGCTTCCCTTAGAATGGATGACCGACGAAGATCAATTGGTTCTGCATTGGACAAACCCAGTACGGAACTACCTATGCAACGACGTCGCGCATCTTCGTATACCCCACTTTCCAATTCACTCGCTTCACATCCCCAGCCTGTTCCCTTTCCAACAGCCTCCATCCGTTCAGTTTCACCAAACCTGAAAGAGGATGTTGGTTTGCAGTCCTCGTCTTTTGCTCGTCGTTTAAATTTCACGCCTGCGCCCCGCGAATCCATACTCTCACTTTCAAGCATGGACTCAAAAATGCTTCTGAAGGACGAAGAGCCGCCCCTGGATTATAGGCAACGTACAGTGTCCAATACGACAAAGGCCACCCCTGCCGACGATAATCCTTTTGCAGTTCGACCTCCTTCTCCTTCTCGTGGTTCTCGCTTCGATCCAAAATCTATAGCTCACGCTCGAACAGTTTCCAATGCTTCCATGGGATCTCGAATGTTGCGAGATAACGATGGATTGTCTGTCAGAACCGCGCAAGTGCCTGATGAAAGAGAACGTCGATATTCGACCACCATGGATTTGTTGCGACCTAAGGTACTCGTCATGCCCAGTCCCTTGCAGCCCACTAAGCCATCTATACCCCTTCCGAATGAGAAAGTCAGAAATGGTTTTCAACTTTCTACCGATGGACCCCCCTTACCGCCTGGGGCTCGTTCAGCACGGCGTGCATCTGCGATGCTGGAATTACCGCCAATAGCATCGAATTCCTTTACGCCAAATGCTGTGGCTGGGCTGTCATTATCACAGCTTACGTTCCGCAATACCCTGAGGATTGGAGGACAACGAGACTCTTACATGGAAGGAGGTCTACCAATGGCCACCCAGGATGGCGAGCAAGCAGTTCTAGATACCGAACCAGACGAACCACAAATATCTATAACGCCTGACCCGGAAGATGATTTTAAAACAACTCGTCCTCCCGGAAAGTTATATGGGAAGAGTCTCATAGATGATCTTGAAAATCGCAAGGCTCAGATGCGAAGCAAGCAGCGGTAAGTCAAATAGTAGTATTCCGGTGAAAATACTGATCTACCACCCCTTAGAGTTTTCACTGGAGATGAGCGTCCTTCGATGATGGCTCGTGGCTCACAACACCGTTCCAGTACACTTATTGATCCAGCCGCTCTCCAATCCCGACCAGTCTCACAGCATATGCCATCATTTGGATCTCAAGGATCACAACAAGCACTTGGTCGGCGAAATTCAGCTAACATCAAACCTTTACTCAATTTCGACGAGGATGACAAAATTCCGACGTCGAAATCACCTGGGGCACGTTTACCTAATGGACGATCAGTGTTCGGAGTCGACACCCTCTGGGAGAGGGAGATGGTCAAACTACGAGAGATTGAAGCCAAGGAAAAAGCCGACGCTGAAGAGCAAAGGAAACGTGAGGAGGAGGAAGAAGAGGTCGGGAGCAAGCAGAAGAAGAAGAAACATAAACGAAAACACAAAGGCAAAGATAGTCTCACCCCCGACGTAGGATCTCTTGCTCCCCAAACAGATCCCCAACCGAGAGTATCTGTGGAGCCTCCTATCTTACCTGACATCCACAGGGCTCACCGCAGACCTCCACCACAAGTTCCGGATGATGAATCTGAAAGCGGTCAGAGTGACGATGCAGGTCCTTCAGGCATGCAAACGGCACAACCAGCTGATGTCAACTGGCACGCTGACTCGTCTGACGAGGAGCAGGACGTTGCTGGACCTCGTCGCACAACAGGCACAGGTCCCAGATTTCCGATTAAACATGTTCCTCATCGAATCAATGACAGTGATGATGACTTGCCACTGTCCGTTGCTGTTACCCGCGTTGGACTGCAGCCTTCACATTCGCGTCCTGGTAATGGAGACTCCGACGACGAACGGCCTCTGTCGACGCTACTCCAGAAGCAGCAGTCAAACATCCCTCCCGTTAACTTTGACAACCTCTTGGCCTCAAATGACGACGATGACGATCGCCCCCTGGGTCTACGAGTCTCGAGGCTTGCACCGTCCCTGCACACAAATGGTGATGACGACGACCGACCTTTGGCATACCATCCTGAGCAGCAACGACGAACACAGTATCAGATGATGGCCCAACAGCAGCAACAACTCCTGATGCAAGCTCAAATGCATAACAGCATGTATTTTTCCCCACCTTCCATGATGGGCTCGCAATTCTTTGGCCCTACGATGATGCCTATGATGATGCAACCGCCAATGTCAATACCGTCGCCACCTCCAATGCAAGATGAGGCTAAGTTTGGACGAGTTGATAAATGGAGACGAGATGTAGCAGTGGAGGGCGAAGTATAGTTTGACGTATTTTTACCATTTTATCGGAAGAAAATTGGTCCTTCTTAATAGACCCATTCACACATGGACGTTTCAATGCATTGTATTATAAGTAATGATGATAGCTTGGGTCTCAGAATACACAAATTGCAAGGATGGCGTTGGTATAAGTTGTGTGGATACAAAAATAATGTCGAACGACGAAGTAAAGAACGTAGCTGGTAGTCCCGACAGTATCAAAGCTGTCTAGCTATGAAGGGTTAGTGATTCGTAATTTGCGCTTGGGTACAGTGACGATGGAAACATCGCGTCTCTCCATCTCTTCTTCAATCATTCTTTGCCTGGTATCTTCGTCAAATTCGTCATCTTCATCGGCAGTCTCTACGCTGCGCGGCTCTGCGTTGCAGGAAGAAACTTCATCAGGACTGAGAGCTGCACGGTAAGGCGGCTGATGATGAACATAAGGACCAGACGGAGGTTCTGGAAATGGTGTGGGAGGAGTGGATGCGGGAGCAGCTGGATGGGGCTGAGTTGCCAGCCGGCTGCGTATAACAGAAAGGATTGAGCCATCAGGTCGAAGGTGCCAAGCGCACACAAATATTGCAAGATAGACAGCGACTGTCCAGGCTAGGAAAACGGCGAATGCAGCTACTGATGCTCGCTCCCACAGAGCGATAAGGGCGACGACGCTCAGCCCGAGGAGAAATACATGAATGGCAATGTGCAAAACCATCGCCAGAAAGCTGGGAAACTCAAGTGGGGATCGAATATGTCTCCTTGATATCAACCCGTCAGCCGTCGCAGGCGTTGACGAAAGTTGGTCCCTGCGTGTTTGAGTGATTGCGTAATCGAGTTCATTCTGGCGAAATAATTCAGTCCCAAGCACCAACTTATAATAATTCAAGAGGTGCGTACCACAGCGTTCAGGCTTCGGCGGCGTCGGAGCCAGTCGATATCCCTTAAGCTCAAACTTCTTTTTGGGCCACGTTCAGAAAAACTATCGGTGGGGGGGATGGCTAACGCGCTTCCGCTCGCCTTGCGGGTCCGAGAGGGTCGATTAAGAACCTCGAACGCTCTCTGTGGACCGGCGGAACCAGTCGATTCACTATCGCTTGACAATCTGCCTTCTTGACTTGGACGAATCATACTCGAAGGACCCCATGAATTGGTTCGATGTCGAGGTGACGAGGGTGGCGTGGCATTGTGGATACTCTGTGGGGCACTCCTTGATGGTCCACTAAAAGGTATATGCTTTTCTGTGACGTGTGACGTGTTGGGAGAGGTAACTCGAGGCTCTTCCTTTTCGCCCTCACCATCTGCTACGCGGCCATGACTGCGCCTAGCAAACATGAAGACCAAGAACAGCACAAAGAGTATGCCGTATAAGCAGACAAAGAAGACGAGACCGATTATTCCGTGTGCAGTCTCCAGATGTAACCCATGTGTCGAAGATGACGAAGATGTTCCAGAGATGGTTGCAAACGATATCGCGAATCCCGCAATGCCTAGTGGATAAGCAAGCAAGGCAAGTGCAGCAGATGTATATCGGTAGATGGGGCTTCGGGGAGGAGGGTCAATTGTTTGATAAAGAGGAGAGGTCAACCGGAAGAAAAGAAACATCAGCTGAAATATGGCGAGGGAAACTGGTGCTAAAATTTTGTGTGCGATAGAAGTGTTGAAAGAACGTGTGTTCGGTGTTACAAAAGTTGGATCAGATGTAGGCGATGGGTTGGGTATAGAAGTGCTGGTCGGCCCAGTTGTCCTTGTCCCACTAGAGCTGGAACTGGAACTGATGAACGATACACAATTGGTGAGGAATGTTATGCGGACTCCGGCACCATTGGCATCGACACCAGTTCGAAGACGGCCGTCTCCAAATCCAGACCATACAGCGTCAGATGAGCTGATGATGCCATTGTAAGACCGTAAAAGCCAGACTTCGGATAGAAGGTTGCCAGTAGAATCTTTGCCACCAAAAACCTGATGAATCGCCTTCAGTAAGATGCACAGCATAGAGTCAAAAAGCTACGCACAATAGTATCAGAGAGAGCAGTGCGCGACTCGCCCACTAGCGCCGAAGGGTATGAGAAGGCAGCAGAACCCTCGCGTGAAGTTGGAAACTTCGGTTTTCCAGATGTGCTTGGGTCACCAGAAGGTAGTATTCTACTCCAAGAACCCGTGTTGATATCCAGGACGGCCTACCAAAATCACTGAATTCTTATAACGAGGTTATATCACAACGACTGACCACTTCTCCATTATCCGATCCATTGTCATCGTCCCACCGTGTCTTGTCAATTGTCCCTAAAAGCAGGTATACTTGAGAGGAGAAAGAGGAAGTGAACTTGTTTGCATTTGGAATAAGGATTGGTCCAGTTCTGGGTGCTGGGCAAACCGCAGGAGAAACCTCTTGACGACGTTCAGCATCGATGATATAGGAGGCTTGTGTCGCGCAAAAGCCACTGGAGGTTGTTGAATTACAGCCACCTGTAACAATAATCTGGTTCGCGATAACTGCGCTCGCCAAATTGAATTTCGATGGAAGTTGGCCGATGGAAAGGTGGTCCCAACTCCCAACCACGCTATTTGGAAGATTTGACGATAATGTTCCAGCTATCTTTAATCTCCAAACGTCGGACAACGCGATTGGCTGCGCATTATCGTAGCCACCCGTGAGATAGAATGTGTTGTTCGGCCCTGCGACAATAAGATCCTGCACAGGTGGGGAGAAAATATCGATGCCTCCAGCTGCACCCCATCGTGGGAGAGGACCACCAGGAGAGACATTCACTTGTGACCAAAATTGGTTGATGAAGTCGTACTCCTGTGAAGATGGCGTTGAAAAACAAGGACGTGTTCTTATAAACAAGACTTACCCAAACATCTGTGAGGCCATTTCCATTAGATCCCTTGCCACCAATCACAACAAAACCATGACGGCTGTAATGATTATAAGATGTGGAACAGGATCTAGAGAGAAGGTACGGACTTGCTTGCTGCGAAATCCCCGCCAGCCACAGCAGCACTTCTTGCAGGAGGAGTATTCTGAAGATTTGCCGGGGGTGATGGGATGGCCCAAGTTAGTGAGTCAAGATTGAGGCTGTGACGCGTATTAACACACAGGATGTGTGGTTCTTCTCAGTAGACTCACAGATACGTTTGTGACTGGACGAGGCCACTTGCAGATTCACCTCCAAAGATGATCAAGGTGCGACTGTAAATCAGGGATCGGTAATCTCCCGTTTGAGAGTTCGATTAAACTATACCTGGTTTCGTCGTAGCCAATAGCTGCGTCCTTCAGCGGTGGAGGTCGTGATGACCCTTGGAGAAGGTCAGAGAGATTTATCCATTGTAGGGGCGCTATGGGCGTATCCGTGGATATTGTTTGAGCGTAAACATAGGTAACAAGCAATGTCGTAAAATGAAGTCGGAAAGATGACCAGGCCATCCACGTCGTCGCCGTCAAGGCGGGGAGCGCCTGCCACGAGCTTGAACTGCGGGTGAAAGATGAAACTTGTTCACACTGGCCAAGTGCACTTCCAAGTTCAAATGCCTCACCACGGCCATCAACCACCTGGCAATGCCGAGCACGGAAGACGTAGTTTCACTTTCGTGACGGCCACTTTTGCCGTCCCCTCTCAGTAATCCCCGAAACGGTCTGACAGGGTCTGAGACCTGACTTGGACAACTCCCTAGCCACTATTATTCGCTTGGCCTGGGTCTTTCTCTCTGCCATCTCGTTTGTACTTCTGTGACAGTACTTCTGTGACAGCAACCAGCTCCAGACCCCTGCACACAACTCGAATAAACACATTCTGGATGTGAGTGCGGAGTCTTATCGGGCCATATCATCGGACTCTGCAGTACTGTATATGTCATTCCCTTCATTCTCGGAAACCCATCTACGTACGCATTAACTGCTGCAGTAAGTATGTAAGCATGATGGATCTGTGATTGGCTGAAGTCCAGAACGACCACGTGATAAGGTAATACTTGCAAATTGAATTGATCAGAATTGACCACATACCTATCTCACAGATTCTCAGCGTAGCCCCACAGCATAGGGCCTGCCTGCACGCCTGTTCCAACCCAAACTCCTCAGCATCAAAGCAAGATCTTTGAGCTACAGTCCCAGTACTTTCGATCAATGGCCTCTCCCGCCAAACGCGTATTGACTAGCGAAACCCGCGAATCAAGCATCGCTTCAAGTGTCATACACCAGAGGCAAGAGACTAGCACTATCTTTATATCTGTTCATGGTAATTAACTCATCTATGGCTATGTAGCACACCCATAGACCTCGCTGAGCACCTTCGTAGCCTTGGATCACGCGTCAGGAAGAGTGAGTGGCTACATGCTCAGAATGCGCGCCTAATGACGCGTCGAACGCGTCGTATAGATGTGATGGAAGGATATGTCACAAGTCCACCTTCCTTCATCAAGGCAAACTCTACAGGGAGCATATTCTGCTCGGCTAATGACACTCTACGCGATATTTACTCGCCTGCGCCTACAAACGCTCCCGCCGTCTCTCCGCGTAAGAGGACACACCAACAATTAGATCAGGGATATGTCTCGGATGGGGATTCTTCCGAACAGGATAGGGATGCAGACATGGACATCGTCAACGAAGACCTTGATGAAAATGTTCCCATCATCTTGGGCCCAGACGCAACGAGCTTGCGTCGACCCATGAAAGCTTTGCGAAAGCCGCGAAGGACGATGCTGACCACAAGCTCCTTGCCTACCGGTTCGCTGAGGATGGGAGGCGAAATCAATAGGGATCCCTTGATGAAAGGGACCGAGGAAGACTGGAGCATGAACGACAATCTGGAACAATCTTCATTGTTCAAACCTATGGCCCTCTCGTAGATGTGTTAGTGAGTGGCGGTGCGCCTTCCTTGAAACCCAGCCCACTTATCAGAGCCGTTCATCCCATGGTGCACTCGATTGGCAGTGTGTATTCCTTATTTCATGCGTGAAAATAAATGAGGCCTGTGCATGAGGTGAGCAGGCCCATTAAGTGTCTGTCTCTCGCTGTCATGTTCAACCCTTTGAATTCGGTTTGAAGCCTAGGGAGCCTGAGGCATGGGTGACAGTGGGGGAACATGCGGACTTGTCTTGCTTATGTAATCTATTCATACATACTGATTGGGGATAAATTTAGATCCTTGACTTTGCGTTTCTTTGCGTCGGTGGGCGCACCATCCCACACCATGTCTGGGTCTCATTGTCACGGTGCGGGCGCCACGTTAGAAAGTACAATAAGGTATAAATTCGGCAGGGCATGTCATGCGAGCCGAACGGCCGAACGGTCAAATTCTGATTTTTGGACTTGGGACCTACAAACGAAGACTTCAGGACCAGATTCAACGGCAGATGAATTGACCTCTTGATCAAGAAGGCACACCGATGGTACGGATTTGGACATGATATCGGTGGTCAAGAACACGAGCGGAGATTGGTTTTGCCTTATAAATGACACATAACTGTTTGCACAACAGCAACCTTGAGAGTGGTTCTTCTACGACCATCATCTTTATTATTCGCCCTTCACTCCTTTAAACATCCACGATTAGCTCGTCACATAAAGGCCCGAACGTCCCTAAGAATATGTCGCCTCCGCCCTCTATTTATCGCAGCCCGTCGGAGTCCGCAACACATACGAGGTGCGTCTCGAAAATCTCGGAGACATCAGCGGTCGATCCATCGGTCCCGGTAATCTTCCCATATGGCCTGGTGGTATTCCCCTCCGTCTATTGCTTTTTTTATATCTACCTGAGATTGATAACCGACTGACGCCACCTTCGCGCCACACCTGTCTCGTTCTACAGGACCCACAGACGCACGGACAATGTCCCGCAAGAAAACTACGCAGGAACGTCCAGTGAAAGCTTCATCCTCAGGCCAGTCCCATGTGGCGATGCACCTCGACATACACGCCCAGTTTGGGAAGCTCAACTTGCTCCCAATGCAACGCCAGCCCAACGTGTTTTTCAACCGTAAGCCGCAGCAGCCGCGCTGATAAACTGGCCCGCCCAACAATCTGACATATGTGCATGGTAGGGACTTTCTGTCTGGCGATTCCCACTTATACAGCAACAAGATGCTTTCGGACACGACACAGCACAGACCTCACTCTACCTTGGCGCCTGATCTCACAGCCAACATTCCACAGCCCCAGCATTTTACTGTGTTCACTTCTCCATCGGCCACATTTGCCTGGCCGCACCTTGTACCTGCCTCGCAAATGGCGCGTAGTCCACTTCTCTACGTGAACTACAATGGTAGCAGTGCACGTACCAACGAGGAGCCATCGTCGGAAAAAGGGTATGAAAATGGAGATTCCAGGAACAGGGTAATTCAAGGGACCCAATCTCAAGCCGCCGCCACTCTCGATCCACTCCCAAGCAACTCTGGTCATTCCTCCCGACAATATTCACGACCACCGAGTTACACCAGGTATATACCATCTTCTATAATATTGGGTCGGCGAATAACCCTTTCATGCAGTCAGCCCCCGGACTCGGCCTCTTCTCATGCTGGATCAAACTCAGTCGCATATGAGTCCCTTGCGAGGTCTCTGAGATTTGCTCAAACGGCGGACCAGACTCCTTCCCATAGATCGCCAAGCCAACTATCGGAGATTAGCAATACCTCCAGTTGCGATCAATCGACCCATCAGCAAGAGGCAATTGATCCTCTCGACATCGCCCTTTCCAAACAATGGGAGGAATACGCCAAACGAGCTGAATCAAGCACTGGACGCCGTAACCTTTATGTTTGTTTATGGAAGATCAAACGAGGTCGGCGGGAAGTCGTCTGCAACTATTCGTCCAAGAAGCAGCTCGTCAAACGACACATCCAGACAACCCACCTGAAATTAAAGTAAGGACTTTTCTGCTCTCGCCGTTACATAGCGTGACTTATTGTCTTAGGCCATACATATGCGCGGTATGCCAAAAAGGATTTCCCCAGGCATGAATGCTCGCTGCCCCTGAGAAACATGATCCATGCTAATCGTCGTCCCATCCAGAAAACTTACCTTGATATACATATGTCCGGACAGTACGTTGAATGTTGCAGCAATCCTTTTACCGCGTTCTGGTGTCTGACTAGTCCCCTCCCCCTACCAGCACGGGAATTGCACCACACAAATGCAGATTTGGATGCGGCAAATCATTCAAGGATCCCGCGAGACGCCACAGGCACTATGTTGACATTCACGGCTACGTCCCGAAGAAATACAAAAAGAAATACAAGGCAAATTTCTCCCAGGTTTTCCTGTTGAGTGGTACTGAGCCGCACTTATCCTTAGGCACCGATCCTCCTGCTTGAAGATTTTGATGACGAGGAGTAATCTATTTCTATTGTTGAGATCTCTCTCTCATGTGTGTGTGTGTGTGTAATATCATCCCGGTCTTCGCTGAAAATTATGACGCGCAAGACGTTTGGGCTCTGTTGTACGGCTTTGTGGTCGGCCCTCTTAGTACATGTACATAACAACATAACCATATTTTTTGACCAGGTCGACCATCGAGAGCCATCGAGGCGAATTTGAGGATCCGCCTATCGCACGAGATATACCCCATGTAGCGTCCAACTAATTGGGACTGGTTAGTTTACGACTTGAATGCAGAATGTCTGAAATGTTTATTCAAGTGTGGGCGAGTGCTTCGGGAATCGGCGATGCATAAGAGCGTATGGGCTCTTGTGGGTCCACGGTGATCGGCAAGCAATCAACCCAAAAGTGGATCACATTTGTACTCAAAATAGTTGCCGGCGGCTAACTTTGGTCCCAAGCGCTAAGACATGGATTCTGACCAATCACTGGCGTCGCCACTGGTAATGATGCCGCCCACTAGCAAGCAGCCACAACTTGGAAGTCTTGCAATACAGGCACCCGTGCACACACCACAGATCGTTCATGTTTCACCATCGACATGTCATGATCTCTCGTTATTCAAAGGTATGGAACTCAGCAAAATATCTTCCAATCGTATTCGTAATTCAAAATTTGTATTTTGCAGAGATCCTGAAGGAGTACCGACGCTTGGATGACACAATAGTAATGAGGCTCAACAGAGCTAACGCAGCTGTTCGGGATAAAGAGCGCCTCCAGGATTCTACTGGAGGAAATGTACAGGATCAGGCATGCTTGAATATGTGGCGAGAGCTTGTTAGTGAGTTATAACTTGCCACTCATTCCAAGACACCCTAACAAGATTCTTAGACAATTGGAAGCGGCGCACGAAGCTCGTGGAATACTGCGTGCAGGTCGTCGATCAGTCTCTGACTGACAAACGAAAAGCGATTGACAAGCAGTCGGACGACCCAAGGATTCAACGGAAGATTCAAGGCGAAATCTATGCTGACGAAGTGAAGGTATGCATGCCAGTCGTTGGTTGATATTACTCCAACGCTCAAAAGTATCTTCACAGCGAACCCAGGTTCACAATGAACTCACAGTTGAGTCCATAGTCAGGAAAAGAGCTGCAGATGGCAAGTCAATATAGATGAATTGTAAATACAGCTGCTGAAGACAGCCTTTCTCAAGCTTTCCGGTCGCGGTGTCAATTTTTCGTGCCGCCTTCAACAGACCCTGAAGCCCTCGAGGTGTGGAACGCCGCCCAATAATCGTTTGCGGCCATCGGTATGAAACAATAGTTGGTTCCTTCGTCGCGTGTAATAAGCATTGTGAGCAAGATTCCACGTCTTAATACTATGATGATTCAACAGTGACAGGTTCGACGACGAGGTTCGACGACGTTGTGTTCATCACCGATGGTCTGTGCACGTGGTTAGTAATCCTGTATGACGCCATACCAGTACTACGCTATCGAAATTCACATTTTAATTGGCGCGATTCCTGCTCTTTCCCAATATCTCAGCAATGCGCTTCCTTATAATCCTTCCTTTCATTCTCACTGCTGTTCTCGGGGTGCACCTTCCATGGACAGTTTTACAAGATCTGACTCGACCGTGGCGCCTGATGACTTTTGATGATGCCAAAGTCCCTGTTCAGCTCGGTGTCATGAGCCGTTGTCCTGATGCTCTCCTCTGCGAAAATACGTTTAACGAGGTCTTCAGAAAGGTGTCTGATAAGATTGATCTGTCACTGGTATATGTAGCAAAGTATGTCCTTTCCATTAGTCATCAACCTGAATGGGTGTCGAGCAAGGTGGCATTCCAGACTCGATCCCTCACAGACAGACTTTGGAGTTAAATGCATGCATGGGGCCGAAGAATGTGCAGGAAATGTGCAGCAGCTCTGCGTAGCCAAATACGAACCAAAAGCGACTTGGTGGGAGTTCGTGCAGTGTCAGAATTATCAGGGCCGAGATAAGATTGGTAATGCAGACATTGCGCTCAAATGTGCCAGTGCTGCTGGATTCGAATGGGAGACGAGCGATGCAGGCCGTTGCGCAGGCTTGGATGGGAGCGGCAGAAGTGCAGAAGGTGTGGAATTGCTAAAGGAGAGTGTTGTTTTGGGTCAGAAGTTGGGTATACAGTAAGTTGGCCTCCGTGACACGGTCTCCACAATACCTTACCAATGGAATTCAGGAAAAGTTGCACCGTTCTCATCAATGGCCGGAAAGTCTGTGTCCACGACGAGACATGGAAGGAATGTGAGGTATATCTTCTTGTTATTGATGCATAATGTGGAGATCTCAGTGATTTTCAGAACGGACACTCTGTACGCGACTTCGTGAGGCAGATTAATGACGAGTACGATCGGCTCAACGATGATCGATTGCACTGAATGAATGGTAGGCACTGGTAGGCTGGGGACAGGTGCGGGTGAAACAAGGAGGCTTGTCGGTCACGGTGGTCGCGAGTGAGTCCGAATGGGTCTGTATTATAGCGAAACGCATAGCGTCGAAGGAAATGATGACGCTCAGCCGAGCAGTAGCTCGTAGATAATGACGATAATGTTTATGCCTATGAGGGGTACTGAGATAGGGCACAGCATTAGCAGCTTGCAAGGAAGGACAAGTAACAAGATACGCACTTCGCATAAGTGTCCGTACAGCACTAATCAGGTCTATAAGCCGAGCTTTCAACCCCACGTCCCCTTGACTGGCACCTGCGCCGTAACCAGTCTGATCATACGTTTGTTGAAAACCAACATTCACGCCTTGTGGTTGTCCAGACACCCAGCCAACTAAGGGTGCTCTAAGTTAAAGCTGAACGAAAAAAGAAAGTGGGCGGGGACGTACGGCGCGCAAGAAAACGGTCCTCGCTCAAGACGGCGATGGCATTGATTAAGAGAAGAGTGACTTTGAATATGGTACCAAGCATCAGAATCATTTTATGTTCAAGGCTAGCGCGCAGCGGCCTCTGCGGACACGTTCAGGACCAACGGTAGTGTTACAACAGGCTGTGACAAATTGTGACCTGAAGAATCTGGCTCTTCCGACGACGACGAGCAATGCAAAGTGGTATGCGACATGGTATGTATAAGGTTCTATCTCACTGACTGCATCTCACATCTATAACAGTTGGGCGTACGTCCATTTCCCTACACACATACGCGACATCGTCGCGCTTGGACGCACGTCGGCAGTGCGTTGATTATCGTTATATCATTCCGCTGATGCCAATGTAACATTCAATAGTGCAAGCTTCCTCAACCCGTTGAACTGGGTGAAGGAAAAACTTGGGCCTGCTGTACGAGATAAACAGTCGCAGGAGGAAGTAGAAGCGGGGAGACAGCAGGCTGCTGAGGAAGGGAA
The DNA here is from genome assembly GCA_018851835.1 of Hypsizygus ulmarius. Classification (NCBI taxonomy): domain Eukaryota; kingdom Fungi; phylum Basidiomycota; class Agaricomycetes; order Agaricales; family Lyophyllaceae; genus Hypsizygus; species Hypsizygus ulmarius. The sequence continues at coordinate 59,332 of JABCKG010000006.1, read as the reverse complement.
ACGGAGTGTATTCGAGAGTGTTCCAGCCATAGCTCGCCCAAAGGCTGTTTCCAAGCGAGGCGCTGCGCCTTCCCCCACCGGTTACGTTGCAAAGAAACCCTTCAAACCCAGGCCAACTTCGGTGAGTGCCCATGCACTTTACTTCCAACAGCTTTTTGAACAGTGTCGGTTTTCCAGCACAAATACTCTACGGCCAACTTTAAAATATCGCATCGCAAGTTGAATATGCTGGGTAGACAAATCGCCGGGAAGCCCATCGATTATGCGATTCTGCAAATGCAGTTCAGTGAGAAGCGGGCGAGCTCGCGCATCATGAACATGTTAGCCACTGCTCGAGACCATGCTGTGCGATATAAACGATTGGATGAACCTAAACTTGTAGTTGGTGCGTGTCATCGTGGATTCAGCCCTTTTTCAATCCTGACAATTTATTACAGCGGAAGCCTGGATTTCAAAAGGTCCGAAAGGAGCGAGGAAATTGGAGCCTAGAGGGCGTGGCCACTACGGAATTCGGACTCACCCGAATTCCAAGCTCACAGTCGTGCTGAAGGAAGGTAAGACATTGGAGCAACAAAAGAAGGAGGAACGCGCCAGGAAGTTGAGAAAGATTGTATCTGCTGCCACCGTGCGCGAGGACATGCCGATACGTAATCCCTCACCGACCTGGGGTTGGTAGATACTGAAGCAGTCAGACCGTAATACTATATCTTCCTATTTCACTGCGAAGGTGGACAGCGTCTTTTCAGTTTGGTCTCGAAGTTGAATCTGAGTGGGGTTCGCTTATTTTGTGATGGCTTCTCTAAAAATAGCACTGGACACGTTACTCTTTCCATCCTACAGCCTGAGTTTCTTGTGCATTTGCACTTACAATGCCGACTCGCTGGCATGCTATCCTTTTGCTTTTTCTGAGCCTCATCGCACCTTCTCTCGCAAGTCCCAAAACCTTTGAAAACACAGCTATCGTGCGGACGGTCGACCTCGGCGGCGCGGTTGTACACGTCACGACAACCTATGCAGTCAAAGCTACCCAGCCTGGCTCCAAGGTATACACGATCGCCCTTGGATTGGAGGAGAAGCAAAAAACTAGCTGGTATGAGGTGAAAGTGAAAGGCCAGCAGGAAGTGCTTCCTGTATCGGAACAGATTCTGGACGCAGACAGGTGTGCATGTTTCAATCACCCGTTCAATGCTTTAACCTGATCTCGTAAAACGCGTCTAGGAATTACCACTTATTGGATGTCACCCTCCCAAAAGCCTTGGGTGTTAATGCGACCTTAAACCTTGTCCTAGAGACTGTCCAAACTCACGCCACGACGCCATGGCCGAAACAGGCGGCACAGAAGGAAGACCAGGCGCTCAAATATCAGACTGACCTCTTCGTTCTGAGCCCATACCGCACGTCCGTCCAACGCACAAAACTCAAGTAAGTACGATACAATACCAAGTGCAAGATTTCGCTGACTCTGACTGCGCATCCTGAAGGGCTCTCGCGCCGCGTGTAATCTCTTTTACGGTACCCGAGAACGTTCAAGACTTCACAACCGACACTCCAGCGACCAAATCCGGAGCCACTGTAACATATGGACCATATAGCAACATCCCTCCCTCCACAAATGAGAAGTTCATCTCGAAGTACCAACAACCTGTGGTTGTTCACTATCACCACGAGCAACCAGTGTTAGAAGTTTTGAACTACACACGGGCTGCTGAGATAAGTCACTGGGGTGCCAATTTGAATATCCAAGACAACATCGTTCTTCACAATGCTGGTCCAACGTAGGTCAACGTACTTTTGTTGTTGCTTACAGGACTCTAATAGTGCTTGAAAAAGTCTGAAAGGTCATTTCTCTCGATTGGAACACCAATCCCAATCGTACTTCAAACGCTCCGCGCCACACGTGCTGCCCGCTCTCACTCTTCATCTTCCTGCCGGCATTCGTAACACATACTACTACGACCTGATCGGCAACGTCTCGACATCGCGTCTGCGAGTCGCGCCCTCCGTGGCAAAGACTTCACGCGGCAATCGTTACAGTGTTCTTGAGCTGCGTCCACGATACCCAATCATGGGTGGGTGGAATTACAGCTTCACCCTAGGCTGGGATGCTCCTTTGGAGGACTCGGCGTCCTGGGACAGGTCCACTGGGAAGTACATCGTAGAAGTTCCGATCATGACGCCTATTCCTGGGGCTGTCATAAACAATGCTGAGGTTAAAGTTATTCTTCCGGAAGGAGCAACGTGAGTTTCACCCATGTATACACGTCTTTTTTTTTTTCATATTTTCTCTGTAGTGACGTTGAATTCGTACCTCCTTTCCCCGCTATTGCTAACTGGATCTCAACGCACATCACATACCTCGATTCCATCGGCCGACCAGAGCTTACCTTCCAGTACAAGGATCTCACAATCTTCCATGCACAAAGCATCTTTGTATGTCTTTACGTTATTTTTTCTCTGGCTCATCTGATAAACTTCCTCAGATATCTTACAAGGTCCCTCTTGCTGCTCACCTAAGAAAACCGTTCGTAGTCGCTACGGCTTTTTTCAGTCTGTTTGTACTCGCCATCGTTGGACGGCGTATCGACCTGACGATAAACAAGGAGAAAGTCTTGTAGATCATGACAATCAATATGATGCAAATAGACTGTCGTGTAAATTTGGCCTCCCCACAAGTGGTGTCCCTCTATAACTGAGTGATGTGACATATTGTGGTCGTTCGTGCGTTTAAAGCTAACATGATTCCTCCCTCTTGACTACCTGGAGACGGAAACCCGTCATGGACGAGAGGGTCTTCAGTCACAAAAGGCGTCATTTGCGACAAACCGATGTACAAGTGCCCGATAGTAGAGATTTACTTATATCCACTGATATAGTTGCGATTCCAACTATGGAAAGTCATCGTCTCACAATCGACAGGAGTTTTTGAACTATAACGAAGATAAGATAAAGAAATCAAATTAAGTGAAAGGGAAAGCTTACGGTCGTAAAAACAAGAATATCCCGTATGATCCGTCAACCAGTCGACAGCTATAGTAGAGCCCACTATTTCCTGCCGGTCCATGATCGTAAAATAGCATCGTCCCTCTCCAACGCCACGAACCACCAGTGAGGCCGGTTTGTTTCTTCCCAACTACAAGTTGCAGCGGGTACCCATCGCTCTGGGTCTCGTTTAGAACATTGACGTGAAAGATGGAAGTTTCATTGTTGAACTGCCACAATTTATTGCGATGTATGTAGAACAATGGCGGGGCCTTCGTATTGGGTAGGATCGTCAGCTTTCCAGGTTGTCCTTGATCATTGGAGGTTAAGATCTCAACGCGTATGTCTGCATGTGCGATTCATGTCACCCACCTGGACTGTCAACAGCTAGATGGTGAGTTTGGCGTTCATTATCTTTGACAGGAGCCAAAGCCTCGATGTACGAGGCACCTGGGACTAGAGAGCCTACGGAGCTGGCTCCATTCAAGCCCTCCCAAGTCGGGACGCCACCAACGAAGATGGTGAACCAGAGGAAGAACACGAGACATAGATTTATGGCAAGACGCATAGGTGGCTCCGAGAATGTTGAGATCCGAATCCGCAAAGCATTCTGAGCTTCAGCATGTGGGCTTTTATGTCTCGGGGAAGTATCGTTGAGGTTTGTCCGAACTACTGCCACACCAAACCCGACGTTTTAGAGGTAGTCAACGCCCCTTCCGACGAAGGAAACAGCCACGTCAGGTTAGAGACATAACATAGTCCACTTCGTGGCGTGATGATACAAGACGATTCCTGAGCTTGGACGTGTTCACTGCGCCCACGACGCAGGTGTTGAACGCACTGGCAGAAACGAAAACGCATTCCGGAATGACCGGGCCGAAGTCAGCGATGTGCGCGTGACATCACGAAGAAAAGTCAAATCGAAAATAAAATTCCGTTGCAGAGGAACATGCTTCGCCAACTGACATCGACGCACGGTCATAGACAGCAAGAACTTGTCCATCTCTCATGTTGCTGTGCTGCACGATACTACGCGTCCCTCTCTCGTCCCCAAACCCGCTTTCAATATGACGAGGGATATGCCAACTCAAACTCACCTCGGTCGGCATCTTCAACGAAACCATTTCATCGGGACACCAGACCAATAGAACGTACTGAACGAGGACCACCTCAGCAATCTCGCTATCTTCCACGAGAGGCACCTCGTTATCCTCCACGAGAGGCTTCTCGAGCATCTTCGCGGGCACCATTCGACAGACGTGACAATGATTCTTCCTCCTCGCAGACAGTTCCTCGTGTCTACCGTTCTCGTCATCTTGATCCAACCCAGAAGCAGGAGTCCAAGGTGGACATTAAGCTCCTGGAACCTCATGTTCTGTCTGCGAGGCTCAAAAGTCTCTGTGACGCGAATAAGCTCGACGCCGCCATCACCATGCTGAGGAATGCACCGCTAGATGCGCAAAATACACCAGTGTGGAATACTTGTATATGGGAATGTATGAAGGCCAAACGATTCAAGCTGGGATATCAGCTCTTCATCGATGTACGTGTCTCCATAACTTTTACCTGACAGAAGCTGTATTGAACTTGCCATTGAAGATGAAGCGGCGTGGATTTAGTCCTTCAACAAGAACTTTCCAGACCATGTTCTCAGGTCTCTCCAGAATCGAGGACTGGTCGCATCATCCAAAGCAACTCGAGAACGCCCGCTCGGTATTTGAATCTTACCAGCGTCATATGACATCCTTGAAAAGGGAAGATCCCAATAACCCTGAACTCTCCGTCAGTCCACTTGCGGGATACATAAAAATCCTTGGAGATGCGGGCTGTAACCAGGAGATTTTTGATGTCTATTACACTATGGACTCCGAAGGCCCCATGGCTCCCAATCACTTCATTTTCACTGCCATGTTCCAGGCTTTATCCGCAAAGCATGACGCATCGAGCGGGTCAAACTCGACACAGGTCAATATCAAGAACGCTGCCGACGCGAGACTTCTTTGGACACAGATGCAAAAGGTCATTCAGAAGACACCTGGGTTCCAAGTGGACGCAATCGTGGTCACATCTGCTATCACCGCACTTTCACGCGGCCGGCCAGTGGACCAAGATTTCGCCTTCCAACTTGTTCGCAATTATTACGGCCTCACAGCACCGGGTGATCCTCCTACCAAAGGCTCCGTCCATCTTGCGCCTCAATCATTGGCAGCCATCCTCAGACTGTGTAATAACAGCGAGAAGTACATGCTCTGCGACCACTTCTTCCAACAGGTGAAGAGACGACCAGAAGCGTTGGGCGGAGTATCGATACTTGATCGTGGACACCTCGAAGAAGTCCTCAAGGCCCGTCTCGCGTTGCGGGAAGCGGGTTCGGCTTACTACTGCCTCGATACTTTGGAATGGATGTTGCGGCAAGAGATCACAGGGAAGAACGGACCAAAGATCAGACCTGCTCTCACCACGTTCAATCTCGTTTTGACGGCTTGCAGGCGGGATGGTGATTGGAAATCTGCAGCACGAGTGTTTGACCTTATGACGGGTTACCACTCACACGACTTCATGGATGGAGCAGTTTCGGATTCACCGAGACTCGACAAGAGAGCTGCCGGGCGAAGCCTGGTTCCTACACCCGAGACGTTGTCTTCCATGCTTCGAGCGGCGTTGGGTAGTCGCGACCGCGCGAACGTCCGACAATGTTTGCGAATAGCCGATTATTTGGGCGCGCAGCGTTTCTTGCAGACGAGAAAGGCAGAACGGACAGACGAATCCAGTAAATCGGCCAAAAATATGGCATTCTATGTCTCGAAGCTTGCTTCAGCGTTGACAGAAGCCTATCAGTATGTTTCGGACCCCAGTGCGACGCGTCACTCTTCGCAAGAAGAGGTACGACGGTGGCGTGGCCTGGCGGCTGAAGCTGCATACTACGAGAAGAGGGCGAATCAGAAGTCTGGTTTTATACCCACTGTCACAAAACGGGAGGAGATGGCTCGATTGACGCAGTACGAGAAAGCTCTGAGTCGGTAGCTTTCCTGATTTACAATCAACTACCCACTTTGCGCAAGAGTCCATTATATAATAAGGTATGATCGACGTGAGTTAGACATAAAGAAAGAGGAGGATGAGCATCCAGTGAGTAAAACAACGAGGAGATAGCTAGGTGTAAAGATGTCCATGTCATTCATAGCAAGACAAAATGACAAAGATCGGGCAGCGATCTGTCGATGCAATATAAACTACAGGGCCAGAAAGTCGTCGGAGGTCATAAAAGGGAGGACTGCGATTTAAGCGACTGATTTGGGCCTGTCACCAGGCCGAAGTGTGTTTCCGTTTGCATCGAAGCCGTGGAACGCGGGTGAAGGTGGAACGAAGGTATCTTCTGTCAATGCCATTGACACGGGCTCGTATGTGTGAGCTTGAGGGGGAGGAAGACCGCCGCCAATGATGTAACTGTGTCGCGGGTTCATGGGCATTGGGCTCATCCTTCCCCGAGCAGTTCTCGCGCGTGCCGAAGGTGTGCCTCTGCGGCAATAAAGAACAGCGCCTGCGATGACGAGGACAATGAGGATAAGCGCGTTAAGGGCGACAACCCCGAGCATCGCAGGGAGATACCGTCCAATTCTGTCGAGGGAATTTGAAATGTCTTGAGAGATGTTGAACGACGGCATTACGGAAACACCATCAAGACCCTCATACGTGATGTTGGTGTTGGGCTCGCCACCGCGGGCTTGGTGGAAATCAACAGATGCCTCATCGGGGTCGATTATAGAGAGCATCTTCATGTATGGGTTTCCCATCTTTCCTGACTCATCGAAGTCTCCGAAATCATAGATGGAGTAAACAGACCTGAGAAAATTGTCGCCAACAAGCCAGTCACTGTTTATGATTTGTAAGGCGCTGCACATAGTGTCAATAAGCTTATAAAACTCACAATTCTCCGGCCCCGACGGACACAGTTTGAGGAACAAACGACCCGACGCACGTCGTGCGGTCGGTCAGGCCAGTAGGCGTAACGTCCAGTGGGTGAATTGGGAAGACCTGGCCACTGTTGCAATTTGGATTGATATGGGGACTTGCGGATCTAAATACGACTCACCCAATTTGCAGAGCCATGTCGATCTCATAGTCACAAGGCACGACCCACTGATTGAGACTCGATTCATATTTGGCACCGGGTACGCTGGAGTATATCGCATCGCAGATGGCCTTGGGAGCGTAGCTGCAAGGAATATCAAGAATATTCTGCTTTAATGAACCAAGTGACATACGTGTATGAAGAACCACTATCCATCAAGACGACAGCCTTGTTACTGGGCGCTCCGACAACAGTCGTTGCAGGCATGACAATCTTGTCGTGGACAATAACGGCATCCAGAAGGACGTTCCATCGACTAGGATGAACGACTGGCCATGTCGGAATTGCGGTATTATTGGCTACGTCGATGTACTTGGGTTCATACTCGCCTGCAAGGAAAATGTTACAACATGGGATTTAATATCAGACGAATAATTACGAACCGATGGAGAAACTCCCGTCCACTTCATCGTCAACTTCTGTACTCCGTTGAAAAGCGAAAGCAAGAAAATTGTGTTGCTCAGGATTTGCTTCAAACATATTGTACAGAAGACTCCGCCCGGTTGATGAACTGGTGGAGTTTACGAGTGCGTCAATTGTCGATAGAGACGTGAATCCCAAACCAACGATTCCATTAGCACCGTAGCCCAAAGCTGGATTCTGGGCTTCCGTTACATCAAGATAAGCTTGCGAGGGAATGGAAAGGCTGTCAAGAAAAATCAACTGTCAACTCTGACTGTTTCGCTTCACCACTGGAGACTGACTTTGCGAATTGGACCGGCGCATAGCCTACGTGACCATAAGCCCAACCTATGGCATACTACAAAGTGAATGCTGTTGAGATTCAGACAAGGGGGTGAGTCGCCAGGGTACATACAGTCAGGTTGAGTGTTTGCGACTGAAGCCAGCATAAGGAAAGCGACACATCATGGTATTACTATCAGGGAGCTCACAGTTTGCTCGGCATTTGGTAATGGAGAGGTGGCGCCTTTGATCCAAAGGTCAGATGAACCAGTGTCAAGTTGAACCGGGTAGTCTACGTGGTGTTCAAACCCAACAACATATTCGAAGAGCGGCATACGAACCGGTGCCCCCGACTGTAATCTACACGCAGCAGGACATGTTAGCGCTCATTGAATTGGGAGTGAAGCTTTCCACGCACGTCGGCCAAGTAAATCAAATCATGAACAGTGCTTCATGCAATTTAGTACAACGGCGCTTAACGGAATAAGGGACGTGCAACACACTTTAGGTCAAGGCCATTATCCTCCACCGTTGCCGCAACACTAAGTTGCAGATCGGATGCGCTATCCACGCCAGCTCTTCGAAGAACTGATGGGCGCTGTTTGACCTGTTTGAAGGAAACCTTGTATGCTGATGTAGTGACCGCTGCCAAACCCAAAGCCAAGGGAAGAACAATGAATTTCATGACAGTGGACCCAGGTTGAAGGGAACACGGAAGAAACGAGCGACTGAGGAATGCAGGACGGAATGACCAGCCAAGTCAGAGTCCTGGAGGAACCCACTTGTTTATGATTTGGGCGTTGCGACGAATTGGTGCCCGGTATGTTGCCCGAAAGTCGGCAATCCGCGGTCAAACTGCGCATTGTGGACGGCGGATGATCCTCTTTGGCCAATGACAATAACTGAGCTCATGCAGTCTGTTCTCCCTTGCCTTCATGGTGCAGTGTTCTTTCAAAAACCTACGTTGCTCTTACAGGCTTCCAAGTTCCATAACAACCACTGCTCATGACACATGTCCCCGCAACACCCATCGAGACCCAAGTCCAATTCAATGGCACATCTGCGAGCAAGTTGAACAAAGACAGCTATGCTGTATACCGAACACCGAACAGAGTCATGCAACCTTCAGCCTCGACGTTTATCGCTGTCAACACTGACAACAGCAGCCAGCGGCCCTGATCCCGGGTCCTGGGAAGAAATTCCCTCGTAGGCCACGTGAGAATCATGATTGCATCGGTTACTCCGGAACTTGCTTCCGTGTGGGGAAGATCAGGGGAATCGACCACTGGTGCAAGCTTTCCACTCCTCCCTTCACCACCATGGCAGCGTCGAGGAGCGCTATATTTCGTCTCATCAATGCGTCGCAGCATACATCCTGTCCCTGCCATGGGCCCTGCCACAACCACTCGCATGGTGGACAACTTAATGCTCTTAACCAACTACGAACCTTCGCGACCCCTGTGAAGACCGTGGAGAAGGAATACGCGTTCGAAGTGAGCGTGCTGTCATGGTTTATCAAATTGATCTAACTGAGTGTCGAGGTGGCCGCATCCAACCTGAGGTTTGGTGACGGTGTCACTGCCGAAGTGGGGATGGATTTAAAGAACATGAAAGCACGCAAGGTATAATCAAGATTAACCCACTGCTTTATTTCTCGTTTTCTTATAATTTCTAGGTTGGAGTATTCACCGATCCCAACATCGCGAAGTTGCGTCCCATGAAAACTGTGAGAACAACGCGTTGGTCATATAGCCATTCGAGTAACGATATTTTTCTAGGCAATTGATGCCCTGGAGGCGCAGTCAGACCTTCCATTTGAGATCTTTGATCAGGTGGTCGCAGAACCCACAGAAGATAGCTGGCGAAAAGCCATCGCGTGGGCCAGAGATCACGACTTCAGTCATTTTCTCGCGTATGTTGTCTTCATCCTTGGTCCGATGATCTATGAAGTGATCGAGCCATTAAACAGCGTTGGAGGAGGAAGCGTTATTGACACCGCAAAGGCCGCAAATCTGTAAAGAGATGAATGTATCGTCCTAATTGCGCTCTGCTAATCATCGCGTCAGGTTCACGGTGTACAAGGATGCCGACCTCATGGATTTCATCAATGCTCCAATTGGCAAAGGCCTGCCTATCTCGCAGGCACTCCTACCACTGATCGCAATTCCTACGACTGCGGGAACTGGTTCTGAAACCACAGGAACCGCCATCTTGGATATCACCTCCCGATCATTCAAGACAGGAATCGCAAACCGCGCCATGAAGCCTGTTTTAGGCATTGTGGTGAGGAGGCACTCGTTTATCGTTTTTGGATGGAGCTGGACAAAATCAACTACTTTATGACAGGATACGTATAACACGGAGTCGTGTCCCACCGCTGTCCATATCAGTGCAGGGCTTGACGTATTATTCCACAGCATAGAAAGCTATACTGCGATCCCGTGAGCAAATAAATTTCTTCGCAAAGCAGTAGCTGACAGGTCCACATCATGCAGATACACAGAACGTACTCCACGACCTTCGAACCCTATTCTCCGACCCGCCTACCAGGGAAGCAATCCCGTCGCCGATATCTTCTCTCTTTGGGCACTTCAGACCACAGTGAAATACCTTCCGCGGATTGCGAAGAATCGCGATGATTCAGAAGCAAGGAGACAAATGCTGTGTGTACAATCTTATTCTGTCTTTAGTGTTACTCTCATCGCGATCCTAGGCTTGCATCTTCCTTTGCTGGTATTGGCTTCGGAAATGCCGGGGTGCATCTTTGCCATGGCATGAGCTATCCGGTACGTGAAATCTATGAATACAAACTCTACCTAGTGATTCACGCCTTAGCCTCCCAGATTTCCGGACTGAACAAGAAAGGCCCCAGATATAAGCACCCAGGATATGTTACTGACCTGCCTATCATTCCTCATGGCATTAGGCATGTATCGAATGTATTTCTTTTTCGACGCACACTAATGATACTTCCTTCACAGTGTGGCATTGACCGGACCTGCAGGTAATGGATCAGGAAGCGACATTTTTTTCACCACTGACTTTTCGAATATCGCCATAGTTTTCCAGTTTACGGCTCCTTCATCTCCTGATCGCCATCGCCAAGCACTCGCGATCTTCAACAATACCACAATCAGTGATCCTTCAATAACCAGTATTCCTGACCGAGAAATCGGTGCTCACCTGTACGAGTCGATCGCGAAGTTCCTCGATGGTCTCGGTGTTCCTCGCGGCTTGAAGGCCGTCGGGTAAGATTTCATAAGTCAAACTCTTGAGCGTACTAGTCTTAATTATTGTGCTGGGTAGATACACCTCCAGCGATCTTGATATGCTCGTCGAAGGCACCCTTCCCCAGAGGCGTGTCCTGGACTTGATGCTGGGTGGAATGGCTGGGACGAGCATTCGGACGAACCGTTTCGTCGTCTTTCTTCTGGAATCTGTGGCTTGTGCGGAACTTGTTCTGACCATGGGCTTTAATTTAGACACCAACCAAAAATGCCCGGCAAAGTCAAGGCCTACGAACTCCAGTCCAAGTGCGCATTCGAGACACACCAGTGTACCGAAGGAATCCCTGTTCTAACATGCTTAAATCCAGGTCGAAGAATGACTTGTCCAAGCAGCTGCAGGAGCTGAAGACGGAGCTCCTCACACTGCGGGTGCAGAAGATTGCGGGAGGCTCAGCGTCGAAGCTCACAAAAATGTGCGTTGGAAAGGCTCGCTCGCAGTATTCCTATCATTCTGACTGCTCGATTAACAGCTCTGCCGTTCGCAAGTCGATCGCCCGTGTGTTGACCGTGATGAACCAAAAGGCTCGCCAGAACCTGCGCGAATACTACAAAGACAAGAAATACCTCCCTCTTGATCTCCGGGCTAAGAAGACACGGGCAATCAGACGGCGTTTGACGAAAGTGGGTATATTGGTGTACTTCCGATGCCTAAGTCATTAACGCTTGTCTCTTCGCAGCACGAGTTGTCTCTCAAGACCCTGAAGCAGCGGAAGAAGGAGGCCAACTTCCCAGTGAGGAAGTATGCTGTGAAGGCATGAGTAAAGAGGGATTGGTGCACGCAGGCGCGAGACGCGTTCATGCTTGAGTTTCTTTGCCGTTGTTTTCTGTATGCCGCATAAATCGACCATATGCCCATATGTCATGCTGCTATCGATTGGAACAATCTTTTAATTCCGTGTGCAGAGATAGTTCTACTTCATATTTGAGAGTGAAATATTTGGAATGGTGTCACGGCCCAGTGACCCGCTGAAGTCCAGTTTTGGCAAATGACATCGTGTGGTGTCAGTCGCTTGGGTGAGACTCGGTTACTGTCCACACATTCAACGTTACAATCATCATCACAAAACAGCACAAAACTCGCCTTCATCGTCACAACCTGTTGGCATTGTCGATCCCGACAGTTCACCTGATCAGCTTCGATTCTCATTTCCCCGTTCAGTCGCAGTATAAGTTGCGTTCAGGAGCTTTTTCTTGCTTTTGTCTCTTGTTTGTGCCCGGCGTTTGCTCCTGGGATAGAATTGGAACTCTTCACGACTTTTTACGACATAACGAATCATGGTGAGTGTTAATTCTATGTTTTCTGTGAACAACCAAGATGGGAATGGGTGGTAGCACCACGTGTATGCCATCTTTGGAAATATGGGCATGAGGTCAGAGACACCGGGGCTTCTTCTTCAGCCTTGTCTCCTCCCACCATGGCTCCCGGTTCGCGCCTTAGGAAACGCAGCGATGCTAACGATGTCCCAAAGTCTCCCAAAGTTCTTACTCGCTCTCCGCCCCCGTCCCCGAAGGCTGAGTACAAGTCTCGCCCACGAGAGCCATATCCAGTACCAAGTAATAACCCGGAGAGTCAATATACTCTCCTCGAGAAGCTTGGGACTGGCAGCTTTGGAACAGTTTACAAAGCCATGCACAATGAGACGAAGCAAATAGTTGCCATCAAGCATATTGGTAAGTACTCACCACCTATCACAAATACGAAGCTCGTTCATCTCGTCACACAGATCTTGAAGATTCTGATGACGATATCTCAGAAATTCAACAGGAAATCGCTAGTTTGGCTCAGTGCGACTCCGAATACGTGACCCGATATTATGGGTCCTTTGTCGTGGCCTATAAACTTTGGATCGTTATGGAATACCTTGCTGGTGGATCCTGTTTGGACCTCTTGAAACCTGGAGTCTTTTCTGAGGCGCATATCGCGGTGATATGCCGGGAGCTTCTTCTTGGCCTCGACTACTTGCATAGTGAAGGCACAATCCATAGAGATATCAAGGCCGCTAACATCCTGCTTTCTTCCTCTGGCAAAGTTAAACTGGCCGATTTTGGGGTTGCCGCACAACTTACAAACACTTTGCGGCATACGTTTGTTGGAACACCTTTCTGGATGGCTCCAGAGGTAATTCGCCAGGCAGGATACGACGCGAAAGCAGATATGTGGAGCCTGGGAATTACCGCCATCGAGATGGCCAAGGGCGAACCGCCTCTGGCAGAGTACCATCCGATGCGGGTGCTCTTTCTTATACCAAAGGCAAAACCCCCTATTTTAGAAGGGTCGTTCTCTGCAGCATTCAAGGACTTCGTTGCTCAGTGTCTGACAAAGGATCCAAATGCCGTGAGTGTGTAGTTTTGTTCCTTGATTCCTTTGCCTAACATTCCACCCTATAGCGCCCTACTGCTAATGAACTCCTACAACACCGTTTCATCCGCAGCGCTCGTAAAACTTCGTACCTCACTGAGCTCATTGAGCGATATCAGGACTACTGTGCGCGTTCACCGCACAAAGGGGCGCAGATGTACCAGGCCTCGGTGAGACATAGCCAGGCATGGGATAATGGCACCATGAGGAGTTTCGTCTGGCAGCCCTGACACTCCTCCAGATGAAGCATTCGCGTCTTCTGACCGTGCAACTCCCCTAGGTGCCCCTCCTGCCTACACGGGTTCAGTACGCTCAAATCGCCGCGCATCGTACGCGTCACGGTCGTCTGCCCATGGCCCAGGCACGGTGGTCCAGGAGGCGGATATTGGAACTGGAGTCGATACGATACGGCCAATCAAGAAAGTTGACCCGGTAGGATCACTACGCCTCTCCGCAGAATTCGTTGGGAGCATCCGACGGGAAGGAAGCGGTTCATCACCAGCGTCGCCCACGACGCATAAGCGAGCAGCAGGCGAGGCAGCCAAGGCGGGGAAGGCGGTGGTAGACGAGATCGTGCTTCCTATCTTACAAAAGGTAACGTCATCTTTGACCTCGTTCTTCACCTGTTATCGATAGGTTTTTTTCTTACAGGCGATCCGGGATGATATGGATGCCCGCGAAATTGAATCGCTCAGCATGTTGTCTCGCGGGTTCCTTGAGCTCAAAGAAGCCAACCCTGAGCTTGCGTACAGTGTCATTCTCGATATTCTGTCAGGGATCAATGAGTACGTCACATGTCATGGTTCGCATGACACAGTTTAACTGAATACCTTTTTCCAGCAACTCTGCAATACGTCAGCATGTCCAGACATCCCGTAGCTTATTCCCTCATCGGCGGATATTTCGCAAGAGCGAGATGACAGGTAAAGGGCTTGTCGTGACGGAGGTGCAAGAGGACATCGCTGGTCTCCCATCAGGTTCTGACGCTGGGCTCCCAGTGGCACCCTCGTCTGCCTCTGTAACGTCGGCGAAGAGTAACGATTCGACGCCGTCGCGGAAGTCACCTATCGCTGAGCTCTTGTACATGCGATGGTTGGAGGGGCTGAAACTCAAATGGCCAAGTCTGATGTAGTCCAAGGCCAATCGTCGAAGACCCTCCACCCATTATTTCTCATTGTCAGAAACGACATAATCCCGACCTTCATTTGAGCATCGTCTTGATATATCACTCACTCCTTTTTCTTTGCTTGACAATTATTAATCTATCTATTTGATAACTTCCAACTCCTTATTCGTTTTCGCTGCCTACATCCCTCTTCTCCCATGCACCGCTTCGACATTTTATGTACATAGTACATGCTCCCATGATCTTCATGACACCCATACGAGAATCGGTACCGGGAACATCACGACCTCGTCACGATCTACCTCCACATCCATCTTCTTCTTGGTCGTTTATAAGTTGGCAGATTCGAACACGCATACATGAAATTTTTCACCAGAGTCCTTATGAAACAGTTAGGTGGCTGGAACATATTTCATTACTAGAAAGATCTGTAGTCGTCGCAGATCGTAAATACAAAAGAATGTCGTAAGGAAGTAGAGATGTCTTTGATATTGTACGTAGAATATCAATGATTATGGGCAATAGTCCGTGGTGGTGTTGAGTAACTGTTGTAGGTATAAAAAAAATGTCCCCTGTTGTGGCCTTCGAATATGAAAATAAAGTCCTATCTGATTCATGTCTACATCCGATGCAGTGATTCGGCAGGAAAATGTCCTGAGGTAGTGCGATTTAACGTGATGAGATCCAATAGTCCGATGATATCCTAAAAAAAAAGTCCTCATGCGAAAAGAGCGGCGGCGATGACGAGCGCGAGAACACCCCAGGATGCTTCCCGCGACAGGATAGCCGAGTTCGTTATGTCCGTTGAGCTCGAAGCCTGAAGGCCATTGGTAGTGGGTGTCGGGGTTTTCGTCGGCTGGTGAGTTCTATGAAGGGATCGATAGTCATTGAGTCAGTCATGAATTCTATCCGTTACACAACGCCTAAACTGCTCACTGCGATTGGCCTGAATGAGTTGGGCTGGTTGTGCGCGACGTCGAGGAATCTGGCGATGACGGGGACTCTGGCAGTGGTGAGGATGGTGATGGCTCGGACTGTGCTGCAGTCGACGAGACCAAGACACCGTCGAATGTAACGACAGAATCAGCGTCCTTTGAATTCTGGTACGCGGCATCACCAACAAGCTGAGCAAGAGAGTCCGTGATCCATCCGTTTGGTTTGATGAGCGGATACGCGTCGATGAAGGCCTGAACGGATAGATCGCTGATTTCGTGTTCGAGCACAACCAAACCGGGGGCCTTGGGACCTGAAGCAAAAATGAGTGGAGAGAAGATTTTAAAAATGGTCGAATGAACCTTTCAGCCAATGGTCAAGGGATGTATGAATTCCATGAGGCGTACTCGCCCCTGTCGTCAAGCCCCAATCCTGGGTACTGAATAAATTGCATTGAGTGAAAGCCAAGATTGTCGAGGAAACCAAAGCTCACTCCTGATTCCAAATAACAGTTTCCAATCCAAAGATCTAAATGACGAATGTTAGTTTATCAACATACTTGAAATGCCAACCAAGATATTTGGAACCCACCTCCTTTGCAATAGCCCTGATTCTGTTATCTGAGTCGCCAAAAGGTGGTCGCCAATATCTAGGCACGCGTCCACCAGTCGAGTTTCGGATAATTTCAGAGGTCCACCCGAGCTGCAATAATATAGTCAGGAGGTGGGCAATGAGGTACTGGAAGTAACGGAGACGCTGACCTGGGCCACGACTTGGAGGTTACTGAGGGTGGTCATGTACGGGTGAGTCCATGTATGAACAGCAATGTCGTTACCAGCGTTGAAAGTATCCAAAAAGAGTTGAGGGTTTTGCAGAATATTCACACCGATCATGAAATGCGTGGCCGTCTCATCGTTGGATTCCAAAAACCGCAACAACCTTGGCGTTGACTGTATATTGTAAAATCCAGATCAGCGTCTTCCAGGCATCGTCGCATATTCAAGATACCATTGTAGGTCCGTCGTCAAACGAGATGGCAAAATGCCCATCGGGCGCATCCCAAATGTCATCTGGATTTCGACATTTGTAGGTGGCTGAGCAGATTTCAGGACTGTTCGGATTTAAACCGTTGGGGTATGTGGGATTGACGCCGGGGGTATTAGTGCTCTGCGGAATGTTTGGTATTTTGCCAGCCGAGACAGCGGCGTCTAACGCATCGACCCATGCTCTAGGTAGTTGTGCCACATCAGGAGTCGACACGGGGTAGGCACTTGACCACGCTGTGGCCGAGAGAAATCAGTACCTCAAGGCAAGGGGCCGAGTGATATGAAACTGACTTGGGGAGCCTACGGGCGTGTAGGTTGTACCGTCGTCTGGACCTCGTTTGAAAAGAGATTGTACAGGATGGTCGCGGGGAAGGTGCCAGGCGTTAGGAAGGCGTTTCTTTATATCATGAGAATGGTCATGAGAGTCGTAATTCTGGGGAATCGATGCGGCATGGACTAGGGGAAGAGCGAGTAGAAATGTAGTCCACAACATGCTTATCGCGGGGAAATGAATGGCTTGAAGACTACTCAGCGATCGAAGAAACTCGCTTTTAAGCTATTAGGAAGTAAACGTGCGTACAGAAAGAGGAGAGACTTCGTTTCTCGCCTTTAAGGCGGTGAAACTCAGGGTGAAATGGACGCAACCTGATGAACCATTTTACTGCCAGATTTAGGATTATGTAGTGCCACCATCCCTTTTGGGCATGATCGAGTTTGATCGACAACCAATCGCCTGCCTCCGCGATGCTTCCATATGTTTCACCCTCCGGCTTCTCACAAAGGACCCTATTAAGCAATCATTAAAAACAACTAAGACTGGCAAGATATATTTGTAGGACCACAAAGGCGTCTAGAGGTGCCTGATGGACAATACTAGTATGCCCTAGTATTGCCGCGATACTCGTTATTCGGAACATAACTTTGCGTCAACGGCGAACATGCGCTGCAAACCACCCTCCGAAGAATTCTAAATTTCCCCAAGGGAGATGTGTACATAGCGGTTCACGCCGACCCTCGCCTTATTCCGGCTGTGGTGGCCCAAGAATAAGCCATGAACTCATTATGATGATATGTGTACTATCTATGTTGCTGGATAGACATATGTGAATACAACGTCATGTCAAATGGACTCCCGTCAAGAAGAGGAGGCTGGAGCAGGCGAAGGCGCACTGGAACCTCCCTCGTGATATTTCTTTCTCAGTACCAGAACGCCCCCTTTAAGCTGTGCAACCTCCCTGACAAGGGCTGAAAATTCCGTCTTCTTGTCTCCGTCCGTTAAGTAAGGCGTGAAGTGATGAATACACTCTCGTGTGGTCGCGTTCGGAGTATTTCCTAACCAATCAATCAGCATCGCTCTAAGCTGTTCCGCTGGCACGGTTATCGGCACGACACCCGGTGCCGCTTTCCGTTTCTTCGGCTTTGGAGGGGCAATATTCCCAGTGCCATTCGGTGCATTCGACACAGATGTGACATTAGCAATTTCATCAACAGCCTTGCGTTTGTTGTTAACTGGACTTCCGGCACGACTGCCTGGAGCAGGAGCGCTGGTTGTCGGAATTCCTGCATGTGTGCCGGCCACTGGACGAGTGGCTAGAGGGCTGTTGCCACGACTGATGTTATTTGATTTGAGCTTCGGCGCTTTCGGACTTGTTGCACGCTTCGCCACAATCGAATGCCCACCAAGGGGTGGAGAGACCGTTGGTGAAGCAGCTCGAGAGCCGGTTCCGGTTTGAGGAGTAGCAGGCTTCGGCGTGGGTGAACCGGTGCGTGATTCTACTTGTGGTTGTGGTTGGATCGCGGGTTCGGTGGACACCACAGGAGGTTCCTCCTCTTCCTCCTCGACCTGAGCCGACAAGACTGAGCAACTTAACGTAGTGGGGACAAACCACGACTTACCGAGCTGGCATATGGATTTTCCTCCTCTTCGCTTTCATACGCATCATTCCCTTCTCGATTTCGAATAAGTTTCTGCATGGCCTTTGCCTGCTTCGACATGCCAGGAATCTCTTCGTCATCGGATTCATCAACACCAGTGTCGCGTTGTTTATTAGCAGTCTGATATTCCCGTTTGAGCCGTTCCTATGTCATATTCAGTAAGAAATGCAGAACGGGTAGAAGGGCAATACTGACCTCAGTCTCTTTCGCCTCTTCATCATTATCATCAACATCCATTTTCTCCTCATCGTCTGCAAAGTCTTCCTCGTAAACTTGCTCGTCCATATCCCCCTCACCCCCAAACTCCTTCTCCCGCCGTCTCTTCACATCTGCGTCTTCATCTTCATCGAAGAGACCACTCATGCCGCTATCCACAGTCTTGAGCTTTCTCCCACCCGGAGCCAGGCTTTGTCCAGAAGTATGAACAAGAGAGCCTCCCACAGAGACAGTACGACCCTCAGCTTCGGCCTTGAACATCGCAGCAGTGGCGGCAGACGGCCCTTTCCCATTGCGACCTGCGAGCCAAGCCTGTGGATCTTGTTTTTGGTGTTTGGTATACTACGCAATATGAGACAGAAGACTTCTTGTATTATTGATAAGGAGCATACCAATGATTCCACATGAGCAGTGTCCGTGGGGAGACCGTGCTTCAACTTCTTCTGAAACTTATACCACCGGTGAGCAGGGACAAACTTGAAGACATCGTTCGCGGCAGGCATGAAGAACGCGTGCGTCTCCGACTTCGCCGCATCCTCCATCTGGCCTATCCACATCTCGTTCTGCCCCTGCGACGAGTCTTCCATTACCCACGGATACCGCTCCTCCCTCCTCAACTGTCGAACCTCCTCAGGAACAAAGAAAACTTGCCGCGTCTTCTTCTGGAACCGTTTCTTCGCGTTGGCAGCGGACCCCTTCCCCTTCCCATCTCTGCTGCCCGAAGACCCATCCGTGCTATGTATTGGCCGCCCATCAACATCCACCATGACCATCTTCCCGTCCACGCCAACGACCGGCTTGCCATCGGGGCCCAACATCGGCCCAACGGCCTCGGGCACAGCGTCTCCACTTTCGTCGTCCCTTCTCATCTCCTTCCTATTCAGCTTTATGGGCGGCGTCCATCTTGATATATCGATGGACTTTCGCGAATCGAACTTCATAACGTCGTATTTCCAACCGTTGAGGGCAGAAGACATGAGCTTGAATTCTTGGTAAGGCCCTTCGGGGAGCTTCAGCTCTTCTTCCTCTTCAGGTATGGGCTTCGGCCGCGGGGGGGCACTAGTGGCCTTTCTAGGGGATGGAGACGGGGCAGGGGTGTCCTTCTTTGCGCCCTTCTTGGGATGAAAAAGCATAGCAAGCGTTGCTTTCGGTGCCATGGTGGTGCGGAGCAATGAACGTCGGACTATGAGACATGAACAATGAGCTTTTTGAGCGTGGTACGGCTGAAATAGCCGCTGCAACGCACAAGTCTACAGGACTATAGGAAGGACGTATGGAAGCGCGAAGGCGGACAACGCAAGCGCTGGTGGTGGTGTTCTAACAAGGATTATTCCGAGGTCAGTAAGTGGTTTACAATTATTAGTCACCCATCCCAGAACCAAATAGGCAACAACATCCCTTAAATAATCTCGCGAATTCTTAGCAACAATAATCTTCCAAGACAAGATAGCGCAAAGATAGCGCAAAGATAATAACAAAAAGGACGAGTAATGTGCCAACATACGTATGTACAATATGTATCCTACGCATACGAAGCCCTCGCTTCTGCTGGTTGTCCGATACAGCTAGATAATATATACACAACTCCACTGGTAATACACATTGATATGTCCGTTATGTTGGAGGCGGATCTGTGCTGTTGACATTTCCGTTTGGCGCTCCAGGGTGCTGACCAGGTAGGAGAATATTTTGAGATGAACTAGGACGCGAAATGGGAGGGTGGGGCATTTGGGAGTGCGGGTGTTGATGTGACATTGCACCTGGTGGGGGAGGCGGAAATTGACCTGGTATCGGTGGTGGACCATACACTACAGGATGGGGAGGTGGACCACCAGGACCAAAAGTTATTCCTTGCCGCGTTGCATCTAGCTCGTGGCGCAACATCTCAATCTCTCGAGCCATATCTTGATGATTCTGCTTCAGCTGCGCAACGAAATCGATGGCTTGAAATAACGACGATTAAACACTGATAAGAATGCGAGAAAATACGACACACCTTTACTGAGGATCTCCCACTTACTCGCCTTCATGCCTCGGTCAGCAGGAAGCTGTTCACGCAATTCGTCAAATAACTCTTTCATTTCTTTCCGTCTCTTCCTCTCCGCAAGTTTGTGCGATACACGGAGCTCTGGCGAGCGGGAGTAAGGTGCAGTGCTCGATTCCTTCTGTTTGCCTGAGCCGGTCGGCGATGGGGCGGCATCGTCCTGACCAGACGATGGCGACTGGGGGTTGCCGTCCTTGTTTGGGGTTGTCCGCGACGGGGGGCGTGACCGTGAGCGTAGCACCCTGGTAGGACCAGCAGATGTCACCGAATCAGGAACAGACATTCGTCGCTCTTGAGCGAAATTGAGCGGTGGCATGATGTTCATTGGGTTGTTGGGATCGAAAGGACGATGAATACCCATACTTGTGTCTCCTTCATGATCAGTTTGCATAGGGGCAGGACCCGGTTGATCTGCTGGTTGTGGATTGGTGGACCACGCGAAATTATCGATACCGGTCGGCACCCGGCCCTGTGGGGAATCTCCTCCGGTAAACGCCGAATTGTAACCCAAGCCTGATACATTCGAAAAGGCCGATGACGTAGATTCGCGGCGTTCGTTAACCCACCATTGTGCAGGCCCTCGCGAGTCCACAGAGTTTCGGCGGTCGTTCAGACTCAACTGCGCTATTCTTTGCGTGTCAATGGCTGAACCCCGTCGCTTGGGTGCTGGTGCCTCAGAGTCAAGGCTTATTGGAACCCCAGGTCCTACCAATTGAGGATCAATTTCCTCGCCCACAGGAGGGAAAACACCTCTATCGCCAGACATTTTACGCTTGGTTCCGTGCGGGCCATGACCATGTGCATTCTGATCCTGCTCAGCGGCAATTGAATGCCTCCGCATGTTGTAGTCGAATGACTGAGAACGACGAGTAGGTCCGTTCTCAGTGTCCACATCCATATGGCCAGCATCGCTCAGTTTTGTAGAACCTGACTAACACATGAGGAGCCGTGAATTGACAGATGACACACCGTGCCTACCTGCGTTTTGTGAACCGGAATCAGAAGGGCCCTGTGATTCTCCTTGCGACAAGTTGGAGGGAGGGCGGTTAAATTTGTCAATGGGAGGTGAGCGCAACAGATTGCGTATTTGTGGACTGTTATCGGTCAAATGTGCTGTTGCGTCTCCAAATACATATGGGGAGGATGGACGGGGATCATTTGAGTGGTGTTTGGAGGTGGAGTCACGACGTGTGGAGGATGCGCTAAAAGATGCAGATGATTGCTGCTCAGCTGGCGCGCGATGACTTGTGTTGAGTTTTGTATTTGATGCAGCGTGCAGCGAGGGGTCAGTTATTGAGCCCCTGCGCTGGTTCTGCAGAAAGTGAAGGGGAGCCAGCGGCGGGGGCGACTGCCTCGATGAAGGATCCTTCTGAGAGGAACCATTTGTGGTTGCAGGCTTTGTTGCAGTTGCCGCAGTGCCGTTCTGCGGAATGTGAGACATGGGCGGTGGTCGTCGTGGGCAACGATGACGGGGGCGGGGTGGACAACGGGGATAACGACGAGGAGGGCGGCGGCGGTGAAAGTGACAAGTCAACAGCGACGAGCAGATTCTAGCTTTTGGTGTCTGAACTTGAAGGAATGATCGATAAATCGGGGGTATCGCGTGGTCAAGCCAAATCCGGTTATATTGGAACAAATAAGACCAACGTGCGTCTGCCACGCGCGACCGATTTCCCGACATACAGATTTAGCCTGGTGCCTAGTTCTCCAATCCTGTCCCATCCAGCGCCGACCGCTCTTCCGTTGTTAGCACCAGCATTCGCATATAACCCCCACCACTATTCCTAGTCATTCGTCCAGACCGCTCCTTCTGCTTCTGCATCTCCTCCTGTTTATCTTCCACCGTTACGATATCCCGAACGTATGGCAGATAATCTGTGCAAACCTCTGACCTACGCATCGTCAGAACTGACAGGGGTAAAGTACTGCCCAGCGCCTCAGCCATCTGCGCTTGATGGCGCACGCGAGCACGGAACAATTCACGCGTTCGAAATGAATTGATGCCAGTTGGCTTCGGCTTTCCCGTCAATCCGAATTCGAATGCCCCACGTGAAAGCTGTACGATAGTGGAAGCTATCTCGTCATCTCGACCGGCGAGCCCGAATAAGGTGGGTGTTGTTTTCGAGCTGAACAAGATCGAGTGGCCAACTTCATCGTCGGCCGAAGGCTCGCAATTGTTCCAACCCAGCGCCTGCCCAGAATTCGGTGTCATTAGCCACAGATGTTATTTGTAGACAAAAATAACTTGCCTCTGATGTGTCCATAGGTCCCCGCATGAGGTGACTGTCCACAAATGAAATAAGGTCGGCATAATTCGCTGCCAAATCAGAAGTCGACAGCGAATTTAGCCTCATTACCGCGACAGATGGTCTCTGGTCGCCTGACGAGCCATCTGCTGATTTGCTACTTCGATCTCTTGGCCAAGTCCAATTACAGAGATCTTCAATAGATTCAGGTTCTTGCTCCCAACGGGACGTGTGTTCAGATTCAGAGTCAGTACTTGAGCATTGAAACTGAAGTTGGTGAATTGTTCGTCGAAGATCAGAGACTGGAAAGTCGCTCATTGTTGGAGGAATTGAGGAATCTGGGAGGTCCACAGAATGAAGCCCGAAGGTCGACTCGTACAGTTCGAGCACAGCATTCCGCTCCACTTTGTATCCTTCAGCGCAACAAAGGGCTTGCAAATAGGAAGCAGCAAGTGGCGGCGGACATGGCTGGAAGTCCAGGATGGCCTGAAGGGGAAGATCGACCGTGGGTACAAGGGAAATATCTACGTAGAATGTGCGTTAGCCTTCTACAGATAAACGGACAGCGTGTGCTAGTAGCTACCATTGCACGTGCATATGACAGGTCTCTTGCAGTCCTTGATAAAATTAGTG
This sequence comes from Hypsizygus ulmarius, assembly GCA_018851835.1. Taxonomy (NCBI): domain Eukaryota; kingdom Fungi; phylum Basidiomycota; class Agaricomycetes; order Agaricales; family Lyophyllaceae; genus Hypsizygus; species Hypsizygus ulmarius. The sequence goes on along the minus strand of JABCKG010000006.1, from coordinate 35,712 downwards.
ACGGCCGGCCAAAAATTAGCATCTTCCTTGAATAAGATGTCCACCTCCTCCAATAAGATCATCGATTGACGAACGGCGGGGGCTGCATCAGATGTATCTGCATCATGAGGTGCAACGAAGCCAAAATCATCGCTAGATGTTGCATCAGGACGCTCAATGTTGACGGGCTTTCTGACATCTGGTTTGTTTCCATTTTTCAATTTCTCGAAATGCGCCGTGAGCGCATCGGCACGCTTGACAGATACACCTGTATCTCCAACTCTTGTCTTTCGCACGAGGTGGTTCTTACCCACGTCACCAACCAAATTTTCGATGCCAGCCCCATTACGTTTGCCGATTCCGGGATACACCTCGAACACCTCCCAGCCAAGTTCCTCTGCACAGGCATAGACAGCCGCTGTCTTGCCAATGCCAGTAGGACCGGCCAAAAGAATGGTGTTTGTGAGGGGATCGAGTGAATGGGGAGAAATGAAATTGGATGGTGGAGGTATGGGGAGATGTTCCCCAGAGTCTTTGCGATGTAAGCGCGAAAGCAGCCGTCCCTCGTCGACGTCGTCGTCCGATTCGTCGAGGGAATAAGAATCTTCTTCTGGTTCGTCGCTGTACGCAATCCAGTCTTCCTCGTCATCTGTGTCAACTTTTCGTTTCTTCCGCCCACGACGCTTTTCCACAGCTCGAATAACCCTTGGACGTTTTGTACCTTTAGCAGCCATCTCGGCAGTCCCCTTTCCTTTGCTTTTATCAAGACTTTCACTAGCCGCGGACACGGAATCATTTTCGAGATGAAGTGCCAGAGCACGTAGCCAGTCTCGTAGAAAAAGGGCATTCGACTCATTACCGAGGACCTCATCTGCGCACTTTGGGTGCCATTTGTCAGCCCATAACCTGTGCATTGGCGTCGCCTCGGTGTTGGTATTCTCAAACCGCGACAGCGCAGGGTGCTTTCGATCCTTCTCTGGAATGGATGCAAAGCAGGAGCTTTTATCCGTGTGAGGTATCGACCTCACAGACTGAGAGGGAGCTGACGCATGGCTAGTTCCAAAAGCAGTATTTGTATTGGAGAGTTTTGAAAAGCCAGTGTGTCCTTCGGCATCCAGTGAGTGAATCCTCCGTCGACGACCGAAAGGAATGATGGGAGAGGTAAAAACCTGCTGCTGGCCACGAACATGTTGGGAATCTTTGTCAGGATATGGCGCACCAACCAATGTAGCTGGCTGGGGTTGTCGCGTGGATGTTTTCGAAGGCATTTCCGCTTTCTTAGAGAGAAATAAGGGTGCCAGAGGTTTTAGAACATTGTTTTGATAGACGCGGGTAGGTTTGAGAGGAGATGAGTCCAAGATGATAGGATCGTGCTGACTTCCACCTTCTTGTGACGCATTGGGAGAAATTTGTTGGGGTATACCGTTTACATTATTGTCATCTTCTCTGATTTCGATGATTTCTTCGATTGGTATTGGTGGTTCCGCAAGGGACTTGACTGATTTTGTGAAGAAAGGGTGCAATGGCTTGGGTTCCAGGCTGGCTGTAAATCGCGTTTACGCAAGGAGCGAAAGATATAATTATTACTCACCATGCTTGAGCTTTTCCACGACGACGCCAGTTGAGATCGTGTCGGCTGGCCGTCTAGCATCCGTAGGAGTGGTTGTGATCTGAGGTTCTGAATCAGCCACTAGACCCTGACCCTCTCTTGTGCCCCCAACAGATTCGATTAGCACAGGGTTTGCTTTCCTTGGAAACAAGTCAAGTAGAGTCTTCTGCCTGGCTATTACCTAGAAAAGCGCAGGGTAAGAGTAGTGACGCCGAAGAGCAACCATACGAACAGGTCTGCCTCGAGATCTTGCCGGTACGCTTTTCTTTTTGTCTGCCATACTTTTGTGGCAATTTTTCAGCGGAACGTCGGCTATTTCATGCAAGAAGATAAATCAAGGAAGATTTCGAGGTTCAAACGTCTGCGACGCGTCTGTCATTGCCATCGTCTTGTCACGCACGTGACTGTCAACCGAGCTTGACGCGTGACGGGCCGGTTATCCCGATCGCACTGATTCTGAACTTCGACTTCAGCAACATCCCGACGCTTCCAAGACGCTCTTCGGATGAACTCCCATAATGACACATCGTCTATACGATGGCTCTCAAAGGAATACTACGGTATCTACGACCAGAAATTTCGACAACTCAGTTGCCTGACTTCGTTTTAAGAGCAGAACGGTAATCACATCGAGATACTAGACGTGCCTCCCTCGGCCTTGCATTTTTCTCGTCTGGTACACATTTCTCGGCCTGTGGTGATCAAGGGTGTGCCTGGTCCGTTTTCGGCATATCTCGAGCTGATCACCAAGTAAAGGCTTTCAAGTCCCCGCATCGAAGATGTGGTCTGATGAGTGTCTCATCGAACGGATGGGCACACGAAAAATATCTATCGCAATCACACCAAATGGGTCCGCAAATGTTTCGATACATTACTCAGGCTTTGTCCTCATTATCACGTCGCTAGGCTCGCAGACGCCGTCACCCGCGGCCCTGACAACAGGCTCTACTTCGCGGAACCACTTGTGGAGCAGATGACCATGGAGGAATTTCTTTCGAGCCTATCCCCAGGTTCAGTGCGATATCGTCTATTTTCATATATTCTGGCAGCCGCTAATTTAGCTGCAGATGTGAACAATTCGGAAATACATTATCTTCAATCTCAGAATGGAAATCTGTATGCGAGTGGGTACTTTGAAGGAGACTTGGAACCATCGTCGGAGTTCGACCCATTGAGACCAGAGGTTCCCAGCGACATCTCGTGGTGCAGTGATGCATTCGGTACGTGACTCTGTTGCCCGTATGGGTTTATTTTGTGATCATTTCTTGCAATAGACAAGACACCTGACGCTGTTAACCTCTGGATCGGTGATAGTAGAAGCGTCACAAGTATTCACAGTGGTGTGTTCCCAGTGCAGCGGCCTTGATGTGTTTTGCTAAGATATTTTTGAGGACAGACCCATACGAAAACATATACACCGTAGTTCGTGGTGCAAAACACTTTACATTACTTCCCCCTACCGATGGGTGGTGTTTAGATGGTGCGTGAAAAGACCCTCCAGCTGCAAGCCATATAATGCATATGTCGTCCAGAACGCGTCTATCCCCACGCGATATATACAAGGTCTCCTCTAACGTCGAATTTAATACTCGAACCCTCCTCGCCGCCGACCGAAGTACGCTGGTCATCTATCTCTGATCCACACATTCCCGGTGTCCTTCCACTTGATGTCCACCCTATCCATATTACACTTGGTCCCGGCGAAACATTATATCTCCCTGCTGGTTGGTGGCATCATGTACGGCAGTCTAAGGAAATTACCATTGCGCTGAACTGGTGGTATGACGTGGAAATGCGCGGTATGTCTTGGGTCTTGCTCAGCTTTCTTCGAGGTGTTGGGGACGTACCTCCAGGAAATCCAGAGTGCAGCGTAGCGGACACGGAGAAGGAAGAAGAATCTGTAGAGTCACTTACTTACTCGGACTTAGACCTGGAGCTGGCCATGTAGTAAATATGGATGAGAATATTTATGGTCGCCCCACGTACGAACATTTCGTGAGTAGCTTCGATCGTCGATCAAGTCGTCGAGCAAACGCATCTGGAAGGTGTGATCGTCACAGAGTGTCACGCCAAATTCTCTCTCTCAACTAAAGCACTCATTTCCATCTCTGAAGTCATGGGCAAAGACAAATCGGAGAAGAAGGACAAGAAAAGAAAGGTCGTAGAGACTGATGCGCCAGCGGACGGAGATGTGGAGATGGTAGACGCTGACGCTCCAAAAGTAATTTCTCCTCGGTTCTTCATTGCAGTACATTTATTTACCGAAGTGTGCAATGTCCAGTCGCCGAAAAAGGCCAAGAAAGAAAAAGAAGAGATAACACTTCTCCCCGAGGACCTTTCTCCACTAGCTCACCCACTAGCGCAGAAGAAGCTACTCAAAAAGCTTCACAAAACGATTAAAAAAGGTATGTGACAAACAGGGAAGGTCGCAGCGCTCGCATCTTATGATGTTTGTAGCTTCGAAAGCAAGACAAGTCAAGCGCGGGGTGAAGGAGGTGGTGAAAGGGATTCGTAAAGGAGAAAAAGGGTACGCCGCTATATCTATCATTCTTACTCGTCTCTGAAGGCTTTGTAGACTTTTGGTTCTTGCAGCTGATATCAACCCCATCGATATTATTTCACATCTGCCCGTACTGAGCGAAGAAGCGCAAATACCATATGTATTTGTGTCCTCCAAAGAGGAACTTGGGCATGCAAGCTCAACGAAACGACCAACGAGTTGTGTGATGATATGTCCTGATCAAAAGCGAAAGAAGAGGAAGGAGGGAGAGAAGGAGGACAAGGACGAAGATTACCGAGAGCTGTACGATGAGTGCTACAAAGAGGTAGAAAAGCTGGACACGAAGGTAGTATTTTGAAGCATGTATTTACACTGTGACTACATTCGACACGGTTTCTGCAAGCGAGCACATGCCGAATGATTGCGCTTGAGTTTCGCACGATACCAGTTCTTCCTCCGTCGCCAGCACCACCGGTCTATTCAACTTTATACCCCTTTTAACATACACTCGCGCTAACTTATATCATGGCTCCTAAGACAAAAGCTGCTCCAGCAACCAACGGCGCTCCGCAGGGCAAAGCTTCCTCTACCAACGGCACCACTACACCCGTGTCCACCGCGGACAAAAAGGACACGTCGGATGCTCTCGCTTCTTTCGCTGGCGGTAAGCCAGACAAAACAACATTCGACGCTGAGCAGGACAACATAAAGAAAGAGATTGATGCTCTGCAGGTCAAACTGGTCAGTGACATACAGCTTCCGTCATTGCGAGGTCTAATGGCAGCACTAGTCGGCCGTACGGGACAAAATATCTCTGGCCACGAAATCCACCTCAGGAAATGACCGACGCTCTGTTCTCCGTGCAGAACTCGAAAGTATTCGTGGCAAGCAGTCGACGAACAAGACGTCGAGGGGAAAAATCCTTGACCAAGTCAAAGCGCTTGAAGAGGGGATTCAAAAGAAGGTATATACGAGGTTATTATAGACTACTAATCAGTCCTGATTGATACACACATTCAGATCAAAGATCTTCAGACAGCGAAGGGCAAAACACCATTTAAGACCGTCGCTGATGTTGATGCACACATCAAGTGCGTCATTTACTAAAACCCTAATTCAAAATACGCTGACTTATCCACTACTAGGAACCTGGAGAAACAGGTTGAATCTGGTAACATGAAGGTTGCCGATGAAAAACGGGCGCTTCAGGAGATTACCACCGGCAGGCGGAGCCGTAGGGCTGTTGAGAGCTTCCAAGCCGACCAGGCATCGATAGATGCTGATCGTGAAGCCCGTGAAGAACTTCGCAAACAGTTGGAAGACCCGGAAGCTAAGGCTATTTCTGAGCGGTATGACGCAATTAGAGCAGAGCTTGACGAACTCAAGAAGGAAGGTGATGAAGCATACGCTGGTCGATCCAAACTTTTCGAGGAGCGCGACAATATACAGGCACAGCTCAATACGCTCTACAATCAGAAACGCGAGTCGGCTCAGCTGTTCAGAGAAGCGAATGACCGTTACTGGAATAAGATCAACGAGGACCGGGCGAGGCGTGCTGAGAGGGCTCGCCTCCAGCGCGCTACCGAGGAGGCACAGAAGAAGCAAGAAATTGCTGAACGTTTGCGCGAGGAGGCAGAAGTCCCTGCCTTCCAAGCTCAAATCGAGGACTGTCAAACCTTGATCGACTACTTCTCCGGCAAGAACACTGGGAACGTCACCTACAAATCCTCTGCGCCTCTGTATGCCAAAACTGAAGTTGCAGGGGTACCGAAGCTGGAGATCAGGAAAGTCGAGGCTGCGCCCGAAGGCTCCGTTGTGCGGAAGAAGAAAACGGAGGAGGAGGGCGCCTACTTTGTCGGAGGTAAAGGCAAGGGTAAAGGGAAACGGGGAGCCGCTAAGACGTCTGACGCGAATGGAACACCATCAGCCAGCCCGTCGATTAGCAATGCCACGCTCAACGTTCCACTCCCCACCCTTTCCGCCCTCCTCTCACTCTCTATCCCTCCTCCTGCATCCGTGGTCGATGTACCACGCGTCGTCGAAGATCTCAAGACGAAGAAGGCCTGGTTCGAAGCCAACCAAGCTCGTGTTACCGAGAAGAACATTGCGAAGGCCGAGAATGACATTCGGCGTTTAACAAATGCTCCGAAAGAGGCGAAGTTAGCGGACGCGCCTCCACCACTTGGACCTGAGCGTCCTCTAGAACCAGCATCAACACCGCAGGTTGGTGATGGTCGTGCTGCTCCTGTTTCCACCTCCGCATCAATGGACAAGCTTGATGCAGTTCTTGAGCAGGAAGCTGTTGCGGAAGAGTCATGAAACTCAAGACGATTGGACGGAAAGAATTTTGTCTCTTTTGTAGAAGTTCCGTGCTTAATTTACACCTCGTATCATATAACCACAGCAAGTCAGAGGGACAAAATAAGACAATATATATATATATCGATAACAAAATCCTCAGGGGTCAAGATCTGTACAAATTAAGGAGTGTGGAAGTAAAGAGCAAAGGCGGTAGGGGATCGATAACAAAATCCTCAGGGGTCAAGATCTGTACAAATTAAGGAGTGTGGAAGTAAAGAGCAAAGGCGGTAGGGGACTGATACAGTTAAGCACGACGACACCGATATATAGGGCTGACAAAAAAAAAAATAGAGCAAGTCATAATACCAGAGAAAACAGAGTGGAGAACAAGCACGAATTAAAAGCATTTCCAGGCAAACAGACATCCACGTACTCAAACTTCAGGTTACTGCTCCGTTTTGACAGGCTCTGAGTCATGGTCAGACTCGCCTGCTGGTGTAGCAGACGAGGTCATTCCTAGCTCCTGAGATGTGAAACCGGTCACGTCGAACGAGTTTCCGGAGTGGGAGAAATCAGGAAACGACAGACTCGACGATTGACTCGGGTCATCCTGGGGAGCTGATGTGTCCATGTACGATAATGATCCATATGCATCGGCATTGAAAGCCGACGCTGTAGGATCAAGGGAGCCGGAGGGGAACGGATCGTGTTGGAGAGCGGCGAGCATGCTGGATGTTGTGGGGGTATGTGCCATCATGTGCTGCTGAGGCCGGACCTCCAACGAGTTGAAGCTCTCTTGACCAGCCATTGGCGATAGGGTAAAAAATTGTTGTTGCATCACGGGCTCCACAGATGCCGCCACCGAATTCGTGGACAAGGCTACACTTCTTAAAACATTGACTGCGATCCAATCACTAGACGGAACATGAGTAAGTATTGGTTAGGCTACGACGTAATGCGACTCACTCGAGGAATAACTTCAAGATCTGGAAAGCGCCGAAAGCGGGATCACTGCGAATTGTCTAAACGTAGGGGTCAGGCGACGTCGAATGAAGACATCATCTGGGCTCACCAGATCACGCATAACCTGGCTGGTAACATATCCCCAGCGAATTAGAACACTTCTCGAGCTCATTGTGCCCCTCTCCTCAGTCCCGCCATGGTGGGCACGGCTGCCTCCCATTAATCGTTCACAGCACTTGTCTGCCCAGGACATGACTTCCCTCACTGGTTCAGTGCTCTTGGCCAAGCTGTCCAACACCCCAACAAACTCAACTTCCAACAACTGTACCAGCTCCTCGTGGCGGCAGTTGCAGACCAGGGCAGACTGATTCCGAACAGATTCGAAGTCAACTTTGCCCCAAGACCTGCGCATCTCCGCCAACTGCTTTTGGTTAGTGAGAACGGTATTCAATGCCTGGGTAACTTGGTATATATCGAGGAATCGCACTGCGTAATAGGGTCTAGATGAGAAAGATGCCTATGAGCCAAGAAAGAGGGAGAGACTGACAAACTAGGTGACCAAAACGCGCGCCAAGTTCCACTTTTGGCTCGACGAATGTATTACCGTAATTTTCGAGGGCCACTAATAGTATCTTTTCCATCTTATTTGCAAGCTGTCGCAGACTCGACAGTGCCGCAGGGGGTATAGGTGAAAGCATCTGCGACCGCAAAATTTCTAGAATTTCCTTTGGACATTCATGTCAGGGATATCGTTCAGTGAGAAGTAGCATTTGAACACTTACATCATATACGATAGCATCCGCCTTGGCCATTAACCCTGCAATTGCTGGGGCATGAACAATTTCCCGATGCTGTCCACCAAGGCTCGTCCAGAAAGTTCGGATATGCATCTCAAACTGGTCGAAGCGGAAAGACCTGATACTTTCGAGAAGAGCATCCAAATGCTCCTGGAACCATCCCCACACCTCACGGGCGAGTGTAGTGTGGTGCGTAGAGCTTGGGCCAACTGCGTCCTCGATAGACGGGAAGTGCGAGAACTGGCGGACCGACAACAACGGCTGGGGCGACATGTAGGTGACTGGACTGTTGGCAGAATGAGGCGAGTGCGATTGCACCCCCAAAGCAGGTCCCTGCTCGGGGTGCCTACGGATAGATGCCTGGGGAGGGAAGGTCCCAGATGGTCGTTGAGCAGATTGCGCTTGCGATAGCAAGGTTGCGGCGGTCGGTGTCTTGTCGCTCAGATCCTGGGTAAATACCGTTCCCTTGATATCGTTGGACAAGGTCAACGAGTTACGCTTGGATCCGATCGCAGAATTGAGCCCCTCTGAATCGTCATCGTCATCTTCGTCTGAACGCTCCTCGCTTCGGTTGGCCGCCTCCGGGTGTTCTTGGGCAAGACGAGCGGCATTGACGGACGGCTGTCCCGCATTATTATTTGATTTATGGATATAATCTTGAAGCCATTCGGCTTCGGCCGAGGTGGCAGGTCGAATACCACAATCTATCATTATCAAGCAGAACACAGATCAGCGATGGCGACCATGATGGGAGAACAAGGTGTTTCGTACAATGATATTTACTGTTCCCTCTGACACCGAGACGTCGAGTTTTGATGGTCGGAAAACAAAGACGAATCGCCTTGCCCAGCGTGGCGGTGTTTATGTGAGGGATCCCATACTGATCACACACCCGACGATATGAGAAATAGAGTCCCTGGCGTGGAACGTTTCCATCGGGGTACGGTGCATAGTTCGCAGTCAACCTGTCAGACAGAGCTCGAGTCAGCATTGTAAATCGGCTGCAGATAAGTATGTGGCGCACCAAGCCTGCACAAAAATCTGCTTCGCCCTGTCTGATGCACTAGTCGTCGTAGCTACCCTGACGTTGGCTGCCAACTTCTCAAGAGCATGATCCGGGCTAAGTGTCATGCGCCCGAACGCCCCGGTCGCATGTATAGCTTCGTGGCCGGAAGTCATCGCCTGTCCCCCGCCATACATGCCATGGTAATCGGGCGCCGGATTTGCGAGGAACATGGACATGTCCTCAGCTTCACTGGACGAGGAGTGGACGCTGTCAGTGTCACGAGGATAGGGCGATGCGGCTGCACGGGCTCTGAGGTGACTTGGACGGAGGGGACCCTTGCCCAGAGTGTGGTTTGGTGGCGACTGCCGCGAGGATTCGTCGTCAGTAGGATTGAGGGCGTAGGGAGAGGGATAAAAGAGGTCCCGTACGTGATCATGGTGGATCGAGTTGCTGTGGTGGTTAAGGTGATACGAGGCGCGGTAGAGGTCGTCTGCAGAGGGAGGCATCCCTGTGTGGATTCCTCCATTAGAAGACTGGGGCCTGGAGTTTGAGGAATGGGCAGAGGACGAGGAGACAGAGCTGGATCGGGAATGGGGATGTATGGGAAGAAGGTCGAGAGGGATGCTATTAGGCATGATCTGCATGTTTACAGCAGTCATGGCGACGGCGACGAGAGGAGTTGGTTGTTGGATTAGACAAACGACAGTGGTGCTATGGGGTGCTGTACGCAAAAGCTTGGCCGGCCAGCCGGGAGAACAAAAACAAAAAGATGGGAAAAAACGAAAAACGAGAGTGCTAGGACAGCGACGACTACGGCTGAGACCAGTGAAGACGAAACGAAAAAATAAAGGAAAAGGACGCCGACAAGGACAAGAGAGCGCGATGGCCGTTTGGCTCGAGGTTCGGAATGAAAAGTTGCTGGTTACCAGATCACTGTACAGCGAGGGAGGTCAATCGTCAAGACAACAGGCATCCCGCTTTCGGATTCTCATTTTCATCTTATAGCAGAACAGCCGAGCCTCCGCTCTGGGGTCTTCTCCCACGATCTCATCACTACGTCCTTTGATCCCTGTTCTGTCCTTTGATCCCTGTTCTCTATCCTAAACCTTTTACAAGGCCCTACATCATACATCATGCATCATGATCAATATCCCCCTCTGTTTCACCCCTCTTCACCCCCCATATACATGTGTTTCCGGAATATCTTACGCAGCTTCTTCGAATTTACATCCCCCAGCTCCTGTGCCAGCTTCACCCACGACCCAATCGTCAGATCTACCAGCCCGTAGGGCGCATACTTGGACTCGGTGATGCTTGCGTTCCGCAGTGATCGAGGCAGATGTCGGAGTGGGATAGGGTACCGGAAGTCGTGTTTGCCATCAGCACGCACCGCAGGGGGGTGCAGCAGCTGCGGCGGGAACGTCAGATACTCCAGCTTGAAACGCGGCTCATGTGTCTTGTTAGCATCTTTAAGATGCGGCAGATAGTACTGGTGGAGTGATTGTATAAGCAAAACTGGTGGCGTTCGCCCCGGTGACTATAGACCCACCTGTGCATATCCCAAAGGGGTCCACTGCTTGTTGCTTCTTGAAGGTGACTCCGCGTCGGAGTACCACGTATCGTTCAAGTAACATTTCCACGTCTCCCGGTTTACCTTCGCGCGACAGGACGCCGCTTTGTTGCCTGTATTCCCACGTTTATGACCATGCCGCCGCTTGCCTGCTGTCTTCGCGCCAGGTGCGGTGACGTTGTAGGAGAACACCCTGAACGAAGGGAGGTACGGGTTTGGAACGACGGACGGCGAAATGTTCACGACTGCATAGTCGCCGAGATCCACATTCTTTGCCTTCGTTGGCAGTGCCGAGAACTCGTGCAAGAGTGTGTCGTAGAGAGTGACATGCTGTTGAGTCATTTTCTTTTTGGACCCATGATCCTCTTCTGAAAACTCCAAATCAATGGCTTCCAGAAAAGAAAACTGAAGTAAAAAAGAAGAAAAGTCAGGAACGTCGTTTGCGGCACTAAAGAAATTCTTACGTGGTCTGCGTTCATGTGCTGGAAAAAGCAAAAAAGAAAAGATGTCAACCCTGGATATAGCAACTCGCAAGGATGAAATCTTACTCCAAAAAGATGACCCAATATTGTGTCTTGGAACCGCAGAGACAATTCAACATAGCGGACATACTAGTTAACAGTCAAGCAATGCATCACGTAAAATTGAAAGTTAGGCTTACGCAGTCGGGGAAGAAATTTCCTGGCGAAGGTGGTACATGGCCTGGAATTACACCGCTTTAGGGTTGAACCACCTTTTATATACCCATTGAAAGCACTGACCAGTTATCCAAACCTGAAGTAAACTCATCAGTTATGCGAATAACCTTTGCATTCACCATGACGCACCTGCATACCGCGGTTTCTGTAAGCAGTGAGTTGCACCTCAAGCCAATCAACTTGAAGGTTTCCGGGGTCAACCGCGTCGCGGAACGCGCAACCGCCCACGACTGTAAACCGATGTCAATGGCACGTCCAACCTTCGCATAACCATAGTCTTACCCTTATTGGAGTCATAGAAGTACATGGTATTGAGGCTGATGACAGCAACCTCATCGGGTATAACCTCAACGGTATAATATGCACCGCGGTAGAAAACCTGGAGATCAGAAAAGGGAATAAAAGATGCCCATATCCTGCAACGCGTTAAATTTCAAAGACAGAAGACAAACGAAGAGAGAAGCGCACTTTGAGAATTCGGTGGTAATACTGTTTGGCCCTGGATTATACCGTCGTCAGAAGGGTGCTTCGACAACGCATAGCCTGCTCCTACCTGGGGTCATGATATTCTGCGCAACGGAAGAGGTCTTAGATGGTGATCTGATAATGATGCAAAAGAAGACACTTTACATGGGCTAGCATGGATGGCAATCAGAAAATGTGCGGCTCAAGATATGAATGATACTCACGCCAAACGTCATTATTGCCTTCGAGATGTTGTCAGAAGGGGATGATTCTGAAGATAGTGAACTCACCGAGACTCGGCACAACCGGAATGCCTTTGCTAGTAAACACTTCCTCCATCTTCGCAGCTACTGCTCGGTTTAGTTTATAAATTTCATCGGGGGTTCGTGGTAGTTTGGGGTCATTGTCGTGCCTTGATATCGTAGCATTTAGAGAAAAGGAAGTGATAGATGTATAGTGCAAGACATACCTGGCATTATCTCCGGTCCCTGAATACGAACAACACAAGAAGGTCAGAATAATATCCACGAAACCAGAACACAAGAAGGTCAGAGAAAAATCCACGAAACCCAGAACATCCACAACGCACAAATGACAAAGTCCACCTCCGATGTCCACTTCTTGTCCAGATGGTCCAATGTGAAGTTCGTCAATCGGAACGGCGAGTCGCATTCTCTGTAAACATGGTCAGCAGCAGGCCATTAGCAGGAAGCACCGAGAGGAACGCACGAAAACGCAGTTCCATAATACCCAGATCTCTCCTTCTTCTTCGTCTTCGATTTCTTCCTATGACACGCCGTTGCCTGGGAAGAGCGCGCGACGTAGTGTGGGTCTGGGTGCATGTCGGTGATATGGAGAAACCGTCCATGCAGCTTGCGCGGCTCTTTTAGTCGGAATGTATCAGACAGAAGACTCCAGGTAGATACTCTAAAGCCAAAACTCACTTATGGTGGGAGCCTTGAGAGCCACCTGGAGTGGCGATGAAAATACTTCTCCAAAGCCTGCGGCGACAACGATGAGTAGCACACTGAATCCCAACATCCTTGCCCGGTAGCCTTGAGGTGTAGTGGTGGCCAACCAGGAGAATATAAATAGAGCCTGCACCGGTTGGTGAGGAGAAGGAGATGGATTCAGCTTCGCACGTTCGTTCACTACTGTCAGCCACTGGTGACCATTTTTGGCACTCGCAGCAGTCACAAGATCAAGATCACTTCCGCCCAAAAATACATCGAAACTGACATCATCTGCTCTCGAACTTGAACAAAAATCTACATCGAATTGCTGTCTCCGTGGAGAGTGGGGTATATCGACGTGATGTAGAAGGACACGGGTCTACAACAAATAAGGATAGGTCTTCACAAGAGACGGCTTTACAAATGTACACGAAAAATTACTAACTACAAGGCGGTATTATGCATGAAACGGGGAAGACCCGTGATTGACGATGTTACAGATGATCACAAAAGACACAAGACAGACACAAGACAGACCGGAAAAAAAGGGACAATGTAGACCATCAGTTGGTCTTGATAGGTCGTGGGCTTGCAGAGCAGTCCTCGACATCGTGCGCAGGGCGTGCAGAGTGGGGCGCATGAAGGGCGAGGAGATAGGATACGTTGTCGGCGGTGTTCAATACATCTTGGATTGACTTTTCGGCGAGGTGACAGACCTGTGGCACATATTAGCGAGTGTGGAAAAATGTGGTGACTTGTATGACTGACCCTGCTGTAACCTCCGGGCTGCAGGGCGGAGCGACTCTTTGCAATAGCGTTGTGTATAACGTCGTACGAGTATCTTTTTCTGAAATGGGGTGAGATGAATTCTTTGGGGAAAGCGAGACTGGGGATCTTACAGAATGCTTTCGAGTTCACTTCTTGTGCGAGGACGGAGGAAGAGGTCTGCACCACTGAGATAACGTTCAAAGGCGCGGTAAGAGGCACACCCGGCAACGAGAGTCTCGTTAATGGATGGGTGGTCAGAGTCCCAGTTGAACCAGTTCTCGCTGTGGAGAGTCAGAAAGCGAGTGGCGTTTGAACAGCTGGCCGCATACCTGAGTTGCGTGTGTGCAGTGGCTTCAGGTGAGTGGGGGGCAAGGAACTTGTCCATCAAATAGCTCAAGAGGAGCGGGGTGGTGGTGGTTCTGGTGGTAGTGAGGTTGGGGAAGAGTGCTGTGGAAGCCGCGTTGGTTCGTTCTTAAAGGAGTGAAAACGAAGAGATTAACGCGGAGCTGAACGTGTCACTTGGAACGACAAACGTGAACGAGGCTGTGGCAGATTGCACACAGAGATCCAAGGAAGAAGACAAGATGCACAATAAATAATTTCTCTTTCTTATGTCCAAAATGAGTCAAACGTGCGTGTCACACCTGTCACGCGGTTGGCAATGGCAGACGCGTCAAATTGGGTTTATTATTTTTGAGTTTAAAAATGGACCTGAGTGAAAGCGAGCGTCTGATATTTGCTCCTGGGGTTTTGGGACTCGGAGCACCTGGCGGCTCACATCTACCCGTCGTACCCCCACATTTTCCTGCTCATGTGCACCGGTGTAATCGGTTTCTTGACCTTAATGGGATTTTCGGTGCCTGTCGGCTTCCCGTTTCCTCGGACCTTCACTCTACGTTTTTAGAAATACATCTATTTTGATTTTCGACCACATTGTGCGTAATCGACATGGCCGTCTCGACGTTCGATACACCTCTTTATCGACCCTTAAACCCCGAGGAATCTGCTACGTTTCGTTTTCTTGCTCGGATTAACTCTTCTTTTGGCCTTTCGCTCGAATCGTACCATGATTTATATATCTGGTCAACTACCCACATCGACGACTTCTGGAGTGCCGTATGGGACTTCACTAACATCATCGGAGACAAGGGTTCCCATGTCGTAGAGAATTTAGCACTTCCGCCGGACAATCCGCCCTGGTTCGCTTCATACTCCTATCTTCTACCATCCTTCATCGCCCACTCTCATCACCGTGACTTCTCTCACAGGTTTTCAGATGCGCGCCTCAACTGGGCAGAAAACATGCTGCACTGTCGCTCTGCGGAGAAGCTTGCCTTCATCCAAGCCAGTCCGTCTTTCCCCCTTTCCATCCAATTTCCCTGTGATCGTCTGATTGCCGCGACGACCAGCTGAGCCAACAGCGGATAACCCCACCCCCGAACTGCGAAAGTGCACCTATCTCCAGCTTTACAGTCTCGTCGCAGACTTGGTGTCATCGCTCCTTCAAAATGGGTTGAAGCCAGGAGATCGCGTTGCTTCTTATTCCTCCAACTGCATCGTAAGCTTCTGTTTCTTAAGCTTCTTCATCTGCCAAGAGCCGCGCGTCCCGCGTTCGCGTGAATGTGGGGTAATTAAGTCCACGCATGCTTGTCAGTTCCTTGGCAGCTCTCGGAGAATGAGAATGCAGAACCACTCGACCAATGCTCATCCGTACATTTACCGGTAACAGGAGAACGTGGCTGCATGTCTTGCAACTACTGCTGTAGGTGGAATTTGGGTCAGCGCGGCCGCCGACTTTGGCTCCGAAGGTGTGATTGAGCGGTAGGTCAATCTGCACATGCACCTGTCAACATCTTCTTATCTTCTGTAGGTTTGAACAAGTGCAGCCGAAGTTTATCTTTGCAGTCGATGAAGTAATGTACGAACGTCTCGTTGCCAATCTCGACGAAACGTATTCACAGGTTTCAGCTACAATGCAAAGGTTCATCGACATATCCCAAAACTCTCTGCATTACTTGCTGGTCTCGCGCAAAAGTCTATCACTCCCGCAAAGGTCATAATCATCCATGCCACGCCACGAGTTGAAGACCGTGGTGACTGGTCGCCTGAATGGGTCTCCTGGGATGCATTCTTAGCTGAAGGCCGTGAAAGTAAGCTTGGACGCACTCCCTCTGGGGAGATAGAGTGGAATAGAGGATTGTTCGATGCTCCGCTATGGATTCTCTTCAGCAGCGGTACGACAGGTCGGCCGAAGTGCGTCACGGTAACATTGGATGTGTTCTTATTTTGTGTACTGATGAACATATAGGCCAATCGTTCACCGAGCCGGTGGCATGCTGTTGCAGGCCAAGAAAGAATTCAGTATCTGCGGTGATCTACGAGAAGACGATGTCTTCTTCTACTACACGACCACGTCAGTGCTTCTTGATACACGGATGAATCATGACACAGACCCTGACGCAAATGTTTACAGAGGATGGATGATGTGGAACTTCCTCGTTAGCGGTTTGAGCTTGGGATCGACTCTTGTTCTCTATGACGGCAGCCCATTGCGAGATCCTAGCTATCTCTGGAAACTCGTCGATGACCTGGGTATTACAATATTCGGCACCAGTGCAAAATACATTGACCAACTCTCGGTATATTCTCTTTGCTACTTTCCCCGCGTTGTGTGCCTGAATTATACGTACCAGAAAGGATATCGTCCTCGAGAAAACCATAACTTAACAACTTTGCGCCATATCTATTCTACCGGCTCACCGCTGGCACCTCCCTTATTTGATTATGTCTATGAGCATATCCACAAGAATGTGCTCTTAGGCTCCATCACCGGTGCGTCAGATCCCCTATATCCATTGAACGGGACCTCAACTGCCATATTGAAGGCGGTACCGATATATGTTCCCTGTTTGCTGGGATGTGCTCGGCGCTTCCCGTTTATCGTGGAGAGATCCAGTGCCGTATGTTGGGGATGGCGATTGAAAGCTTCGCGTCCACAGGCACACCCAGTCAACCGGACGAGCCTGGAGAACTAGTTTGCGTAAAGCCATTTCCTTGTATGCCTCTCGGCTTCTGGCCATTACCTGGATTTGCAGCGGAGGCCGATGTCGAGGCCGCAAAAGTACGATACCAACAAGCATATTTTTCAGAGTATGAAGGCGTTTGGTGTGAGTTCTTAACGTACTTCCAGAAGATGCGGGTGTATGTGCTGAAGATTATCTATCTATCGCAAGATCACGGTGACCACGTCGCGATCACACGTTCGAGGGATGGAAACGGGGGAGGGGTGGTCATGCTGGGGCGTTCAGATGGCGTGTTGTGTGTACCCCCCGATAACCTACCATATCACAAGTTGCATGTGTTGACTGACCGCTCCTCGCAGAAACCCCGGAGGGATTCGTTTTGGATCAGCAGAGCTTTATGATGTGCTTGATTTGTGCTTCTCTGGTCCTGGTGCGGAACATACGATCGTAGACTGCATCGCAGTTGGTCAGAAATGCGATAACGGGATGGATGAGAGGGTTGTGTTGTTCGTCAAACTACTGGAAGGAAACCATCTCTCCGCGGACTTCGAGAAGAAAATCAAGGCCGAGATTCGTAATCGAAGGAGCCCCAGACATGTTCCCTCTCGAGTGCGTACTTAGCCTTGTGTTTTCTTCTGTCTCCCGAACTTTCTGTCTCATGATGGCCGATCACAGATAATCCAAGTCACGGACATCCCCTACACACTTAACGGCAAGCGTGTGGAAGTGTTAGTGAAGAAGGTGAGAAATCTTTGTTCCTATAAACACGTTCCATTCCCTTAACATCGGCTCAATATGGCAGATTATCAACGGCGCTCCCCTCACGAGTGTTAACCCCGCAACACTGTCGAACCCAGAATGCCTCGCTTTTTATGCGGACATTGGAGCTGCTCTACGGCTTGAGCTTGAGAAGAAGTAGATACCAATAACACCTGTCTTATCCGTGTCCCGTAAACACATTCCACGATGTTCTCAAGGTTGCCGGCACGGCGGCTTCAAATGGAACCTGATCACCGATCGTGGATGATTGGGGTAACATGTGGCTGTGCTGAACGCGCCTCGAGGCAAGCTTCGAAATGACATTGTTACAAGAAATTTTCACTCTGATGAGGCGTTGTGCTGGGAATCTCTGCCCACAAGCATCCCTACTAACCTCTTCACATCGTCCGACCACCTTGCAGCCTTCAATCCGCACTCTTTGATCAACCTATTGACGACTACAACGCCCAAGGTCTAACGCACGACGTGAACACGCCATCTCCGAGTCCCCAGCTTCATGTTTGCCTCGTGTTAGACACTTTATCATGCCGCCCGTTTCTGCTGATTCGTCACATAACGCTCCCCCACAACGCTCCAGAATGCCTGCCCTGTTCAACCTCATCAGATCCTGTGTCTATGGTACCAGAATCTGCGTTCATTGCTTTTGAGGCGATCCCGCTAACTTGATTCCAGGGACAGTGCTCTTGTTCACGCTGATCTGTGTGTCGATGGCGGGACACTTTCAGTCTGTTTTGACTGCTTCAGATCTCAGTGAGCATTGAAATACGCTGCATCGAACTGTTTCTTATCTGACAATTGATACAGCTCGTTTTGTTCCCTTCGCTATATTCGTTTGCTCCGCTAGTCTATTTATCTTCATTATTCTGTACGTATTAACAAGTCATCGACCGTCCTTCAAATGCTGACAGTAAACGCTTTCAGCCTGGGATTCAGTTTCTTCCTGAGGGAACGTAATCCGATATCGACAAGGATAGAGTTATCCTGTCTTGGTCTTGCGGCTATATTTTGGCTTGGTGAGCCTTTTGTAGAAAATCTTGGTCGAGTGCCGGTCTGATGTGAATGTGCAAGTCCTTGGAGTCTACTTGGCGACTTCTGATTCGCAATCCGCGGATGTCGAGTGCTTCGCATCGGAGTCTTCAACAGAACCGTTAGATGACTCGGTCGCAAGTTGTGAGTATGACTTGAATCTGATATTTTCTGAGGCTAACTTGGAGCAGTCCAAACCGAGCAATACCAAGCCATGTACCGAGTTTTGCTGTCGTTTGCACTGATGAACGCCGCGCTTGGTGAGTTTTGAATGCATCGACGCTCAAGCCTTTCCTTACGCCATGCTCTATACTTAGTTCTACTGTTCTGCTTTATGCTGCTATTCCTGGCTGTCCGGAGACACAGCAAGGGAGACGAGCATATGTGGCACGGACCCGTAACATCTTGCGCATGGTTCAACAACTACGGGAACGGTGTCAAGCGCGGCAACAGCGGCGCATCGAGTTCCAGCGTCCTACCCATCGTCGGCGCTAGGAATGTGACAAACGGACGCGGTGGTAGGCGAGGGTACTCGGAACGGAGGTCACCATATGCACATGGTCGACCAACAGGCAGGCGAACCGCAGACATCGAGAAACCACTCCCTGCTGCTGGGCCCATGCGGCAGACGTCAGGGAGATCCGGAGACTCTTCCCTTATTGGATCGCACTCCACGGATGAATTTGAACGAGGCGGTATGATGAACCCGAATGCAGGCCGAGCTGCAGGCCGAACTCGCGGGTCCCGATGAAGAATATAGAATATATGTATCATTGCTTATTTTATTGGAGGGCCATAGGAGACGGATATAGGGATATAACACAAGGATGCACGTACCTACTGTATACCACCATTTGCCAAACCATATCTGGAATACTTTGGAGTTCGGTCCGAAAGACCGACGAAGGACGCGTTGATTCCCACGTGACTGGTAGCTCTATTTATGACGACACGTTTATGCCAAATTGAGTAGGAGGCGGCCTCGAGGCAAAGTTCAGACGCCACCGCTTCTTATCCTCCACAGCTTGCAGTCAACCACGATTTGCACCTGCGGAAATTCACGATCTCATGACTGTACGCTTTGGAAACCGTAGGATCGGGCTTTATAGTATGTCACAACGTCAGACGTGCCGGAATGTTCATTTCTGACATGATACCACAGTCGCAGCGTTTGTGCTCTCTGGTGTGTAGAGAAGCTTATGCATACCCTGATTATGTCTTGAAGTCTCATATTTGCTATCAGGAACTGTTCTAGGGCTGGCAGCCAACTTTGCGAGCATCTTTCTTCCCAAACTTCATCGTAAGTTAGATAACCACATCAGCAAAGCAAATTCGACGCGCCGAACGCTCAATTTGTATTTCTCTACCCATCCAGATGACTTTACGATCTTCTCTCTCGTTGTACCATCCTTGACGATAGTGTGTCTTCTCGTATCGTGGGTGCTTGAGCTATGGTTGTATCCTTTCCGTCTAACATGGAACACACAATTCAAGGCTGCAATGGGCACAGCCTCAAACTGAAGCTGTTTTGTTGTTTGTCCTGAGCGTACTATGGTTAAGTGAGTCGTTTCGATGCTTTAATGAGTCCTATACTCATTGCTCTGAAGCCATGGGAGCATGGTCGACGTCAGTCTTTCCTTATTTCTCAGCCTGTGATGGTGCATGAATTCAAGCGCGTCTTTTATCAGTGACATCATCGGTCATGTCCAGTGTGATGGCCTTGCCGGACAACGAACAGCGTCTAATGACGGCGACAGTATGTTTTTCTTTCCAGGATTCGCTGACTTCCTGCTTAAGCTGTGTATCTTTCAAAGCCTCGGCGCAGGCCTTCTGCTATCAAATGAAAGTTATCCAGGCATTTTCCTGGACGCTCTTCGTCCTGTTCGCAGGTTCCCTCATTATACTTTTCTGTCTTGTCAACATCGCACAACGATTTGGACGCTATCATATTTGGAGCGAGCCTATCCGCGGTACGCTTAGGAATGACTCAAACTGGTATACATGTGCTAAACTTTGTTACAGAGCTTCCTTGGTTCGGCGAAGCTCCTGGCTTCTACAACACTCACCCAGGAATCCCGCAGTATCCTCCTAGCGCGGGTTACATGCCACAACCGTACGGCGGCGGCTTCCCTTTGCAAGGTTCTGTAACACAGACGCCTGGACGGCCGCTCGTTATCCAGCCTGGTGTAAATGGGCAACCAGCGATGGTCACTCAGATGTGATGATTCAAGGAAACTAACAAATGAAATAGCAAACTCGTTCTATTCGAATACCACTTACGAATTATCTTTGGATCTCAGGATCAAATGAATATCTAGAATTTACCCTCACGATTTACTCGTTGTACATACACATACCTGCCTCGTATTTACCACACATCTTGAATGGATGCGACCTCGTGGAGAGAACGTGCTCCACCTCATGTTTCTGCTTCGCGGGTCAATAAAAATGGGATTGCCTGTTATCGCCATGCCCCACCAACCCATACACCTGTCTTGCAGATACGATGCCATTATTCCGCGAACACCCAATCCGCTCGACGATCGCAGGTGAGATTATGAAGCCCAAGGAGGCTTTCAAAACGCATCTGATTCCTAGAGCAGTCGCAGTCGCCATTTCCGCAGGACACTACTTGACAAAACTGATGTCCTCCCTTCGTAAGACCTGAAAACACTTGTAAGGCAATGAAATTCTGACCACAATCGTAGATGCGTTCCACCTAACGCAAACCTCGGTCGCCATTCTTGCGATTTCATCCCTCATGTTCCTGTGAGAATTTATTCTGCTAGCCAGCTATTCCCGGTTTTTCTGAACCATTCCAGCGTGACCATGCACCACCGGCGAGAAGGGCAGCTCTTGACTCAGACGCAGGAGGAGATTGTGTTGATTTGTGGCTTTGGCCTGTTCTGGATAGGTGCGTCGTAATTCAACATCCGATACTAGCGACCTCTTAACGCTGGAACCAACAGCTGCATTGCTAGCATGGCGTGCGTCGTCGCACCGTGCGGTCGATCCTGGGAGAGCGGGAGAACTGGACTTTGCGTCGGCGGTGGCTGGTCGACAGAGGGAACCAGGGTTTACGGGTGGCATGAGGCCATATCCTTGTTCGGCCGACGACATCTACTGTGTCGTTGAGGACTACACGTTTTGGTAGAGTTCACATGCCAGGGGAGAGTGTATCTCCGGAAGTAATTTCCTGGGTGGATCATATTTCGTTTTTAATCGTATAACGTAGACGCAAGCCGTTGAGCGGGTTCGCGACATTTGCTGCCAAGAGGGCGAGATCATAAGGAAGACCAGACAGGCAAAAGAGAGCAGTTGATGAGAGAGAGAGAGCGAGATAATCAATCTGGATGAGTGTTTAGGATGAGATCAGGATGAGATCTTTGAGCGGAAAGAGAGTTCGGCCGGGTCCGTCCTTGTCACTTGTTACTACAGTACAGAAACGCAGCCTCAATCGCACTCGAATCGCACTCCCATTAATCGACTTGGACCATATAAACCGACACTGGGATTGAGATTCCCCAATCCCAGTTATTACGCTCACCAAGATTCTCCATTTCAACTGATTTCAACACATCGTCATCACCGCTTCCCACTAGCGACCATGATAAGTTCATTTCTAACACTCCGTGGGTCACATACTAACATGTTTTCCTCATCTACGCAAATCCCAGCAAACGTCGTATTGAGACGGATGTCATGAAGATGTGTGTGCCCTCCCATCCTTGAATCTATGAGTTCCCCTGACCTGTCTCTCAGGCTTATGTCCGACTACGAGGTTTCTCTGGTGAATGACAGCATGGCGGAATTCTATGTCCGTTTCTATGGCCCAGCAGAAAGTGCGTTCCTTTGTTCACTGCATCTGATGGCCTGAGTTGACACGTACCCCACGTAATCTAGCGCCTTTCGCTGGAGGGGTGTGGAAGATACATGTTGAACTACCTGATCAATATCCCTTCAAGTCACCCAGCATCGGATTCATGAACAAGATCTTCCATCCTAATATCGACGAACTGTGCGTATCGATTATTAGTGTTGAGGTTGCATGACTTACGTTCTAGTTAGAAGTGGTTCTGTATGTCTGGATGTAATCAATCAGACGTGGTCGCCGATGTTTGGTGCGTTGCAGACACTAGTGGACCTTATAGGCATGCATTTATGAGCTAATCTCCTCAAGATATGATCAACATCTTCGAGGTCTTTCTTCCGCAATTGCTGCGATACCCAAACCCGAATGACCCTCTGAACGGCGAAGCTGCAGCTCTTCTTATGCGCCATCCAAAGGAGTACGACGCGAAAGTGAAAGGTAAATACGCGCTATGCTTACCGATTTGATCCAATTCTGACTTGGAGGCTGGTTTCATCAGAATATGTTCAGCGGTTTGCCACCAAGGAGGCTGCAGATGCCGCAACGGATGGAAATGATGAAGACGAGGACGAGGAAATGAGCGACATCGGGAGCATCAGTGAAGGGGAATGATCTGCTCCTTCGACCCTGTGATAATTGTATGGACTGCCGCATTCTTCCACCCTTGCATTTACTTTCATCATCGTCTTGAGCTTTCAAGCTTTCAAATGTTTTAATATATATCCCTTCGCCATCCCTGTCTATTTGCCCACATCCTATCCTTTGTACACTTTGTCTATCATCCCACACCCCAGCTTCGTATTATTGTTCTCCTTAGCTCCTGGATCACCACTGTTTTCTGTAATCTTATAGGGTGTTGTATTAATTTGTTAAGGTGAACTCTTAAGTTATGAACGGTTTCCTGGGAACAAAAGACTGGCATAGATCAGCCCGGTGACGTAGACATTGCGGTCGGTGTTGGTTGTACAAGCTGGTCTACTTTCTTTTGGATCTCAGATGCAGTCTGCAGGAAACAAAATGTTGAGAGCCTGAAAACAAAAGTGGGAAGCGTGCAACAGACCTTCATAAGGACATCAATTTGCGTTTTCACACTATCCATCGTGGCAATTTTTGTCTTGCTTTCCTTGAGAAGGTCTTCTTTCTGCTGCACAAGTTCTTTTCTCTTCAAATCAAGTCTACATATGGCGTTATCAGGTTAAGGCGCGAGCGGCCATGTGATTGCGGAAATGGCGAACCGTTGGCGTTCCGCTAGCTCGAAGCTCAATCGGTTGAGCATAAGTTGGTGTTCGTCAGAGAGCACGTCCTCCGTGCGAGCTTCCTCGGGTGCAAGCCTCTCAAATTCCTCAAGACTATACAGAGGGACGTCTTGGTAGATGGACCTAGACGACGCGCGATTGTGAGGATGTAGAAGAAACACAGTGAGAACCCAGCACCCACGCGAATTGTCTACACTTCTCAATTTCCCGTTCTAGGTGTCGTTTTTCGTACAGCAAGTTCTGAAGACCGAGGTGCGACTGGTCCATGTCATGTCTTGCCTCTGCAGTCGCGTCCTTCCGAATGCGAGTGGCCGTGTTCGCAGCACGATTCAGGGCTTTCAAGCGTCCTATGAGTGCCATTGCACGGATATGCAAGGCGGCGATGTCCTGGTCGAGATGGGTTGGAGAGACAAGGTCGCGTAGTTTCTCGATGACCTCGTCTGGAGAGGGTGGCATCGCATTGTCGTCTATGGCCTGAGAGGATGGCTCCATTGCCATGGCGTTGGTGTGCGACGGTGGATGGACGCTGGGCGTCGGCGAGAACAACGAGCAAATGTGGTTGGATCGGGTAACCGGGTATGTTGCCGGCGGTCCGGGATTTGTCCGGTGGCAATACCTTGGTGACTTCGATCACTCAGCAACTCAACAATCATCCACCCCGTCCCCCGACCTCATTGCCCGACCAGAGCAAATATTTCTTACTTTTCTTCACTTAACTCTTTCTTTTCCTTCGTTTCTTATCATCTACGTCGTCTCTGCTCGTTCCCTACCATGACTCGTCAGCGATCTTTGTCTGGAACAATCCCGTCTATGGAGACAACCCATGAGGAGCTCAAAGATAACACGATCATAGTTGGTCAGTTTGCGAAATCTCTCCCTATTCTTCTGCTCATCATTTCGTATCTAGTCCTTGGTGCTTCTGGTGACCTTGCGAAGAAAAAGGTTGCAATCTCATGCCATGAGTCATCAGCTTGGGCCTGATCGAGTCTCATCTTACAGACTTTGCCCGCCCTCTTTGGTCTCTATCGCCAAGGCTTCCTCCCAAGAGATGTCAAAATTGTGGGATATGCCCGCACGAAGATGGATCTCGACGAGTTCCACAAACGGGAGACGTCGTACATAAAGAACGCCGATGATAATACTGAGATTGCGGCCCAGATTCAGAGCTTCAAAGACCTCTCCACCTACGTTTCGGGAAGTTACGAGGACGGCGCCGCCTTTGACGAACTCAACAAACACCTTGAGGAAATCGAATCGCATTATCAATCAAAAGAAGCCAACCGGATTTTCTACTTTGCCCTCCCTCCCAGTGTCTTCGTCCCCGTCGCAAAAAATCTCAAAGAGCACTGCTATGTCAGGAAGGGTGGCATCAACCGCGTTATCGTTGAGAAGCCCTTCGGAAAGGACCTCGAATCGGCGCGGGTACTGCTGAGCTCGCTCAAGGAGTATTGGACTGAAGACGAGACATTCCGCATTGACCACTACCTCGGCAAGGAGATGGTTAAAAACCTACTTGTCCTTCGTTTTGCTAACGTCGCCTTGGGAGCGGGATGGGATAAGAATTCGATCAGCAACGTTCAAATTACCTTTAAAGAACCCTTCGGCACTGAGGGTCGTGGTGGTTACTTTGACGAATTTGGCATCATTCGCGATGTCTTGCAAAATCGTAAGCCCACCGTATCCACCTCCTGATATACTCTTGCTCATACTATGCAAGACTTGTTGCAGGTTCTGAGCATTTTGGCTATGGAGCGCCCTGTCTCATTTGCTGCTGAAGATATCCGTGATGAGAAGGTAAGACCTGCTGCTGAATATCAGCTATAGTAGTTAATATGAACCATACTAGGTCAAGGTCTTGCGTTGTATTCCTCCTATTGAGCGCGATGACACGCTCCTGGGCCAGTATGTCGCTTTTAGCGGCAAACCCGGCTACCTTGACGACGAGACGGTTCCTCCCAATTCTTTCTGTCCCACCTTTGCTGCCACAACACTGTGGATCCACAACCCCCGCTGGGAGGGCGTGCCTTTCATTCTCAAGGCCGGAAAAGGTGGGATCTGCGATCTTTGTGAAAGTCTGAATCACATGTGACTGACGTAAAAATAGCTCTCAATGAAGCAAAGGTCGAGGTCAGGATCCAGTTCAAGGACGTCACGCAGGGAATCTTCAAGGATATTGCGCGTAACGAGCTCGTCATCCGTATCCAACCTTCAGAGGCTGTCTACCTCAAGTTGAACGCCAAAACACCCGGCTTATATACACGCGCAATTCCCACAGAGATGGACCTGACATACAAGAGGAGATTCACTGAGTCAAAAATTCCTGAGGCGTACGAGGCGCTTATCCTCGACGCGCTCAAGGGTGATCACTCCAATTTTGTGCGCCACGATGAGCTCGATGTCGCGTGGAAGGTCCGTAACGTCCAGCTTGCACATATACGCTGATAATGAACGCGTCGTGCAGATTTTCACGCCCATTTTGCACTGGATAGATGGTAAGAACGGGCCGCGTCCCCGTCCTGTTAACTACCCATATGGTTCGCGGGGACCCAAGGAACTCGAGAAATTCATCACCAAGTATGGCTACAAACGAGCTGGCGAGGCCTAGTAAGTTGTCAGTTGTGTTTCATATGCTTCGACGCTCATTACTCGCAAACAGCGCATGGCCCGTCACTAACCTGTCCTCGTTGTAGTGTTTTCTGCTTTCTGACGGCTTCAGTCTCTTATCGCTAGTTTCGGCTCGCTATTCGCTTCACATGTAGAATCATTTTCGTGACACACAATTGTACAATAAATGAACACGGTTAAAAGTTGTATGTTATCGCACACACTTCAGATGGTTTCGCGCTGAAGTCTGTTCTCGATTCCCGTACGTGTGCACACGTAAACCCCGGAAGCTTGAAGCTTAAGTCTTCAGCAATGGAAATCATGGAGCGTAAACAGGTTGGCCTAATGTCGGAGATGAGGCAGAGCGGCGGTAGGATCATTAACCACGACTCACCTCGGTACGTTCGGCCACTTGAATCTAAAAGCCTCTTCAGTTTTGCAGCGACTGTGCGTACGCCGTCTCTGCAGTCTTCCGAGCCTCTCCAGGCTCCAGATGCACTCCAGCACTCTGAGCACGCTCTGGATGCGGCGTTGACCGTTTCAAGCTCAAGCTCGTTTCTCGCATGGAGAGCGACGAGGACGTCCACTAGGCGTGTAAACCCGGTGGTCCACGAGTGCACCCCGGTTTGTGTATTCATGGTTGTGTCGGTGACAAGAAACGACGATGCGAGACCTAGACACTGACGCAAAACACGTTGATCGAGGAGCTGCGACTCGCGTTTGGACCGCGCAAGGATCTGCACGACGAAGGACCCATAGTCTGTGGGGTTCTGCTCTTCTGAGAATTACTGTCTGAATAGTGTGTTTTAGCAGCTTACAAGAGGTTCCATATGTATCTGAGTACTCTGATTAGGGGCGGAAGGAGATGGGTCTGGGAGGGGGGTAATCGACATGATTGATTGGGATGAAAGCTTGAGAGAAGGGGCT
Organism: Hypsizygus ulmarius; assembly: GCA_018851835.1. Taxonomy (NCBI): domain Eukaryota; kingdom Fungi; phylum Basidiomycota; class Agaricomycetes; order Agaricales; family Lyophyllaceae; genus Hypsizygus; species Hypsizygus ulmarius. The sequence continues at coordinate 8,616 of JABCKG010000006.1, read as the reverse complement.
TGGCTTACGGTGATAAACGAGCAGAGGCCGACATCCCAGCGCCTGTGTCGATTCGATGAGTCCTTACTATACAGTTACTATACAGTATGAGGATGAGAGCCAAGCTCGGCGTTAGCCGAGACAGGATCGACTGACGAGATAAGCGGTGGACTTCGACATGGCTTCTGTTCTCAACAAAGTCCTCGTCGCGTTCACCCCACCGCCCCATGTCAATCCTGTTGAATACGATGGCCTCCAGTACAAGTGGTCTATCTTTGTCTTCAGGCCTGCTCGTATGTTTCTCGCGACACTCTCCACACATGCCACTTACTGTGCTTTCCAGTGTTCAAAACGGAACTGTACCTGCTGGCCGCTCTTTTCGTGTACATTGCCTTCACGATATTCGGCGTAAAGAGAAATTCTGCAAAGGCCAAGGAATGGCACGTTGTTTCGGCGTTTCTGCTTGTCCAACATTCAAATTAAACACTCTACCCCTGAAGGTTCGACGCGCATCTGCCCATACTTGAGCAGCAGTTCTCCAAACCATTGGGCAAGACTGGATTGACAAACGACGGATATTCAGACTTCTTCAACTTTTCCACTGGACGGCGCAACGTTGCGTCTCTCCACACGGTCTTTACTCTTCAGCCACGTCACGATCTCTTCCAATGGGCTTTCCAATTCGCACGGACTCTTATTGACCTGCAGTATCGCCCCAAGGACGATATCACCCTTGATTTTAGGCTTGCACCTGGTGCCCTCGCATATGACTTTGTGTGGGCTGTCGTATCAAAGGACGAATTGGTGTCCATCAAGGATGATAGATGGGACTTGGTATGTACCTTCGTACTCTGCACCAGGTAAGCGGCATTTACAATAAGAATAAGACCTTCACCAAGACCACGGAGAACTCTGCCCTCCCTCCTTCGCTTTCCGTCATGTCTGGTGATTACCCCCTTCATCCTGCCGATATCTGAACTTTCTGACACTCGTCAGAATTCGCTGACGTTACTGAGAACCTCCTCAAACCTGGTATTATTTCCGCCTTGAGTAACCCGAAAGTTCTACCATACTTCCGGTCCTTATCTGTTCGTCACTTCACGCTTGTCCATCGGTCGGCACACTCACGCGTCGATTCAGGTAACCGATCAACCCCGCGTACGCCCCGATGGCCCGCTTGCTGCGAGCGCACGTGAAAAGCATGTCATCCTCAGCCTCTCAGCCCCTCCTTCTGGACACGTAAAAGACACGAGTGCACTCGTCTCTGCCCTTTTCCCTTTCATCGATTCACTCTCCCATGTGCATCTTCGCCCAGAGACGAAGACGAAGTTGAAGAAGGCGCGAGAAGACCTGGACAAGACCCTCAAGGCAGACTCCGAGAAAGAAAAGAAGGAAGAGGTATGATTCCAATCTTTTTCCTCGGTTCTGAATGCCGATCCCGCTCTCCGTTTCAGTTGTCTCAGGCCGCCGACGACAAGAAGGCCGCCAAACGCAAAGCTGAAGAGGAGAGGATTTCAAAACTCCCTGCTGCAGAGCAGAAAAAGGTAAGCTCGTACTATCCTAAGTCATCACAGACGCGTTGCTCACTGTAGTTCTATCAGATTCTTGAAAAGGAGAAGAAGCGTCTCATGCGCAAGTCTCAGGCCAAGGCAACCGTTCGCAAGTGATAGAAATGAGAGTAATCTATCTATTCATATCTAGCCATTGAATATCGATAATTTAATTGCGGTGTGATGATGATGTTGGTTGATAATAACCTTTGTTGTGGCGTGAATGTACAGTATGTGGATCAATGTGAGTTGAATGATTCTGCGATATCATGTTAAATTCGAAGAAATGGGAAAGCCGTTATCGTGATCGTCGTCGCTGAGTTCTTTGACGGGAGACAGCTTTTGGCTGCCCCCCGCCGCGTCTTCGGAAATAGCGTCATTCCCATTACCATGAGTAGTGGGTTCGCTGGCGCCTTTTCCAGTATTGTCCGCTGCTGCTGCTGCCGCAGGAGTGGCAGCGGGTCCACCCCACCTCTTTCCCCAATTTGTGAAGAAGCGCAGGAGCCACATGGGCTTAATCCTAGGATGCAGTACAACTTCCTCCTCATCCTCCTCATGTCGTCCAAGGAACCGGACTCCACTCTCTTCCTCCTCCGCCTCGCTTTCCGTCCTCCCCAGATAGTCCACCAGCCTCTCCCTCCCATCCAGCGTCCATTGCAGTCTATTGAATCGCCCATGCGCACCGTAGACACCCGCGGGGAGCCGCCGCCCGCCGGCCCCGAACACCTTCTCGCGGAGTTCAAGGACTTTCTGGCGGGGTGGCGTGGCGGTCTGCCAAATATCGGTGATACGAAACTGTTCCGCCTCGTAGCGGAGACTGTGTGTTGCCTGTGACATCTTGTCCGCTTTGGCGTTTTCAGCGTCGATGGCGGAAATGACTTGGCTGCGGGCTTCGAGGTCGGAGAGGAAGGGGAGGTGAGCTTGGTAATCTTCCCGGAGTAGAGTGGATTTGGCGGAGAGGTTGCTGATCAGGACGTGGAGGCAGGTGATGACGTTTTGCAGGTGCTGTTCTCTCCTGGACATGATGAGAAGCTGTCCGCATAGTTCAACGTCAACCCTCATGTGCTCCACAGGTATTAGGCGCATCTCCCGCAATGATGCCAGGTCATGGAAACTGCGTCGACTGTGAGAAGTATAAAGTCAACGATATAAATAAGATATCAAGGAAAGCTGACATACCGTTTCGGACCAAACATCGCCATCTGCCGACTTAACATCCCGTACTCCCCTTCACATTCACCCCAGTCATGCCTCTCGCCTTCTCCAGGTTCCATTTCCCGCGGTTCCTCACTCAACACGCTTTTCCCCGACAGCAGACTTCCAAGCACATATCCCGGCTTCCTCTTCCTCTGCTTCCAACCAGCTGTGTCCCTCAACTCCTCCTCCTCAGTCTCGTCTTCCTCGTCCAGGATATCACGCGCACTGACTAAATCCGCCCAACTTGACACCCGACTTTGGTGTATTCGGCCGCCCCACGGTCGTTTCAAGTTAAACTCGGTGATCTTCCGGTCGTAGTCCGTGTAGTTGGTGTGTGTGCTTTCGAGGGACCGTCCATCTTGAAGGACTTGAAATGGTGCAGGCCGCTGGTCATCTAGATTGAATACATTCGGATTGATGGTGTTGACTGCGGAAATACTGGTGCGTACCGACAGGAGACACCTGGCCACTGCTGAGGAGATCATCATCCTCAGCGTCATTGTCGCCACCTCTGATGGCAGATTCAGCAATGTGGCGGGCAGAGGGAGAACATGAAAGGAACACACCCGCTGAATGCCATTGGAGGGAGCGTCGGCGACACAGACATCGTTCCAGCACGACTCAAGTTAGGGCGCGCCGTCAATAACGGGTCGTTGGTAGTGGATAGTTTACCGGGAGAAGTCCCAGCATCCCCAGTACCTGCAGCGGTCCTCGACGAACCTGCGGTGAGGTCAAGGCTCATATGTCCTCTCTTTCTGGAAATTCTGAGTACAGAATTTCGAGATCAGGGATAAATATACATGAAGAGAATATTCGCTTACCCAGTCCACGATTCCAGCTTTTTCTGCACTTTCTCCCCCCACATCATCCCACCAAAACTACCTGATCCTGCGACAGCAGCATCACTCTCCTCCTCGGTCTCCGATTTGGCGAAGGCGATGTTTTCATCGACGTCTCCATCACTCAACGCCCATTTGTCTTTGTCCTTCTCTCGATCGCCAATACCTAACCGTCCTCTGTCCCTTTTCCGTTCCGTCAGAGTACCGCCGGCGGCCAAGATTCGTTCTCTTTCCATCTCCCGCTCTCTCAGCCTCACAATGTTCGCGACTCCACCGGTCCAGAGTGCACGGACTGTGATACCCACGCCCCCGTCTTTCTCCTTTTCCTTCCCCCCATACCCGTATCCCAACGAATCGCCGCCGTCTCCCTTCTTTTCTTTCCCCTTCTTCTCCTTCCCGATGCCGATAGGAGTTTTACGCCCTTTCCCCTTCTCCTTTCCAACGGCAATCCTGACAAGCGACGAGAGATCATACGTCCCCTCCAACACGCTTGCCAAGCCCATGTTCGCACTGCTCCCGCCACTGACGCCCAACCCAAGCCCACTCGCGAAACTCCCAATCCCACTCAAAATCTGCCCACCACTCGACGAAACGCCCGTTCCAACACCCCCAAGCGTCTCCCTCTCCTTATCCCGTTCTCGCTCCCTCTCTCCACCCGCAATGAGTCCTACTCTTCCCCAGTCTCCCCTGTCCCCACCTTCACCACCGCTCGCCGCACCCCGGTCCATCTCGAACCCTGCATTCATCGTGTCCGGATCACTGTCCACGCCCGCCCGCAGCTTCTCTCTAAGCGCCTTCCGCATACGCACGCCATGTCCGCCGACTTTTCCCTCTGCGGCACGCACCTTCGCGTCATACGCGGCCCCGATCGACTCTACCAGCTCGCGGGACAGGAACACTGGTGGCGGCGGGGCTGCAGCAGGTTTGGGGTTGCTCGCTGATGACCCGGCAGACGAGGACGGCGTGATTAGCGGAGGGGGGATAGGCGGAGAGAGGTGATGGAGGTGTGGAGGGAACGTGTACCCGCCGAGATGGGGAGGTCCAAATCCGTGGGGGGTGTGGCCGTGCATGGAATGTCCTGGGCTGTTGAGGGTGGAGTTGGAGTAGTTTGTGTGGGAGTGTGTACTCGTGTAGGCCGTGTTGTGGTACAGGGCCGGTGGTGAATTGGATGGGGAACCAGTATTGCGATTTGGAGGGTTCGTGGACTGGACATAGGTGGTTAGAGCACAGAGAAAGACATGGGGTTGGAGGAATGGGTCTTTAGGGACAACCTGAAAAGTGCGGCTTGAGCATTTGAGCATTTGAAATGTGTGTACCCTGGCTTACGTGGGAATAACCAAATGCAGCAAGCTTGTTTCGGACAGCCACAATCAAGCTGATAAGTGCTGCTACGAACATGGGGTCTGCGATGCGTTCCATGGGCTAGGCAAAGATAAGGTGAGGGGCAAAATGAATGTAAGACGTGATACAATGCAAACCTCAAGTCCTACACAAGGTTCTCCAACTTGGACAATCCATTTCCGAATACCCTCCACTGTCTCGTCACATAGTAATCCGTCCAGCGGCGGGTAGGTGCCGGATGCACTGGAGGTGGTCCCATATAGACCAAAGATGACCAGACCTGCTTGGACAAGCTTAATGAGTTCGAGCACCGTGGCAGTGAACAGAGTGCGGTCTTTCGTTATCTTCGTTGCCATTAACGATGCCGAGCGCGTTTTGACGTCAGAAATTGGAGAAGTGTATGGGCTAGGATAGCCAAGTCCGGTTCCTGACTTTGCTCTGGAAGCAGATATATATGGGGGGGAGGGATGATGCTCTTGCGAGCCATGTTTAGGAGGGGAACTGAAGCTGAGAACGGACGTCGAGTTGGAGTACGAGTTCGAACGGGTCTTAGTCAGTGCGACTGGAATGGGAAGATGATCGGTCGAAGTAACGGCCCCGGTGCTGATGGTGTCTGGAAGATTATAAGTGGATATGAAGCGGTTTTTAGTGGTGTCGCTGATTCGAGGTGAAAATCTCAGAATATGGGACCTTGATGGTACTCTTACCTCGGCTCTTCAAGAGTCAATGCACTACGACCCGAGCAGCCCATCCGTAGGAGATTGATGTTAGTGTAGAGCTGCTCACGGACAGCAAGGAAGTTTCCGTCTGGAATGTGGACTATCGTGTAGTCGGAACGGAAGTGAGCAAGAGATGTCGCCATGAGAACACCATTGGGAGTCTATAGATGGTTAAATTGATGCAGAGGATGAAGGAGACATTGTTTATAACGACGTCGAGCGATCAGGGGTCCTGGCAAATGGCACCAGTGATCCCGGGCCTGTATCGGGAGGAGCATCGAGGACGCCTGTGTCCGATCCACTGCCGGAGACTGGCAGGGGTTCAAATAGAACAGCAGAGCCAATGCTGCCTGCCGACGATGCTCTCATGCCTTTCTCTCTTCTCCCAGTTCTCCAATGTCCTGTATGCAACAAACGTCTCTCTGCGCCCACTACTCTACACTGTGGGCACTCTATCTGCACCCGTCATCTGCGCCCGGCACCGTATTCGTGCCCCGTTCCCCTCTGTGCACCTCCAACCACATCGAATCCGAACATTCCCTCGTCGTCTACCGTTGCCTACTACCCCGCTGCTGCCGACCCCACTGTACCTGAATTAGTTACCACCACGACCACTTCTACACCTCGTGTCGATGTCACCGTCAGCAAAATTCTATCACTGATGGACCGGGTTCAGGCTGAGCTCGATCGCCAGCAAGAACCATTACCGCAGTTCAGAGATGAGAGCGACTCTGACTCTGACTCTCCGGATGTGTCTAGCGACCCGTCACCACCACGAGCGTCCACCTCTTCGCTCCCTCTCAATCGTTCTCGTACCATTTCCACTGCGTCTAACGAGAGACCCCGCAAGCGCCGCAGGCGTCATCCTCCACCTCCTCCAGAAGAGGACGCCGACGGTGACCTTCTAACCCACCTCCGCACTCAGAGCGCTCGTCAACGGTGCATTCGTCGTGACCAACCCCTGCTTCCTCCAAACCCTCCCTCCACTGCCGAAACTGTTTTGGGTCGCTTCGAGAAAGACCTACTGACAGAACTCACTTGCGAAATCTGCTTTACTCTCCTCTATCAACCGATCACTACCCCATGTCAACATGCAAGTCTTGTTGAATTTCTCATGTCACATGTTTTATTCAACCGTCTCGGTAGACCTTTTGCGCCAAATGTCTTCATCGCTCACTAGATCACAGCGCGACCTGTCCGTTATGCAGACAGGACCTACCAGGGTTTCTATATTTCCAGGACCATCCGAACAACAAAGTTCTTCTCTCTCTAAGTACGTATCCTTACCTCATATACCCCTGTATCATTATACTCAGCGTTTTTCAGTCTTGGAAGCATTTCCAGATACATATCGAGAACGTGGTGAAGCGATCGAAGCTGAAGAGCGCGATGCCCGTCTCGACACCCCCATTTTTATTTGCCAGCTGGTTTTCCCTGGTATGCCTACCCTACTCCATTTTTTCGAGCCGCGGTGAGTTTTCAATTATTTTCGATCGGCATCGGTTCTCAACCGTCTAAGATATCGGTTGATGCTTCGGCGCTGTCTTGAGTCGCCTAACCCATGCTTCGGCATGATCATGCCTCCTAAGCCAGGTGGCTTGTCACAACAGATGGAGTACGGCACCATGCTTGAGATCCGCAGCGTGCAAATGAAGCCCGATGGGCGAAGTATGGTGGAAACGTGGGGGGCATACCGATTTCGAATATTGGAAAGCGGCGTCCTTGACGGGTATATGGTGGGGCGAATCGAGAGGTTAGTTTAAAAATCATTCAATTAAACGTTTCTGACGCCTCTTCTTTTTGAAAACAGGATTGACGATTTCCCAGAAGATCTGACTGATGATGCTCCACCGGGGCTTGAGGCTCCGGCTTCCATCCCCTCAGGTCCTTCATCGAGCCCTGACACTTCTGCGCCTGCGCCTGCGGTTCGCACTTCTGAGACCGCTGCCGTGTCAACCTCGATATCCACCTCGGCCTCCACGTCTTCTCGTCGCTCTGCCCCTCCTCTATCTCCTGCGTCATCTTCATCCGCTCCCGGACCCTCCCCTACCCCCTCGGCATCGTCCTCCGTTGTCTCCGGAACCCCGCCTTCCCCGCCACCACCGCAACCCCGACATCCATCCAATGCCGTCCTCATGGCACAATGCCGCACCTTCCTCGACCAACTCGAGCGCGGCACAGCACCTTGGATCGTACAGCGCATGTCAAGCGTGTATGGGAGCATGCCCACGGACATCTCGTCCTTCTCCTTCTGGGTAGCCTCCATCCTGCCCATCGACGACCATGAAAAAGCGAAACTCTTGCCGATCCGGAGTCCGCGGCTGAGGCTGCTGCTGGTGGTGCATTGGATAGAGCAGCTGAACAACAATTGGTACACGCTATTTTATTTTGTGGGTTTGTTGAAACCGGCGCTTTTGCTGATTGGGTTGTTTTGCTTTTTGTCGGTTCTTCGTTCTACGCTTGGTGTGGTGACGATGTGAATTGTAGGTGGTTTTCGAGTGGATGTAGCATCCTATAACCCGAGAGGGTGGGATGGGAGGATTTTTTTTCTTGGATAGATCGGTGGAACGGACTTTCTGAGTCGATGCTTTCGTGTTTGCTTCGACGTTTCCTTTCTTGTAGATCTTATTGGAACGGAGCCGCGGTTTGGAGGATTTGCCGTTTGTGCTTTTGATCTATGATTCGTTGCTTTGTTGGATACTACATAATCCTTTCTGCCATGTTGTACCACTTGATTCTTTCTTTCATCTCGTGGTTCCTCCTACATTATATTCCCTATTTTCAACCATTACGCACGCATCTGTGATCTTCGTATCCGATCACTTCTCGATACCATTTATCATTTGTATTCTAGTCATTGATTTTGTAGAACACATTTTTTATTCGACTACATTCGTTTCTGGAGACTAATCTTACGGGTCCGAGTATCACTGCAAATGGGGTTGCGCGGGACCAACGCGGAACAGAAATATGTTGCGGCCCCGGGATCTA